>JAHQIV010000035.1:0-45779 GCA_030463285.1 Phytophthora europaea | reverse complement strand
GGTCGCCTTCCTGTGTCGATTCGTTGCTGTGAACGCGCAGAGCAGATCTTGACCGGCTCAGTAGCTTTGTAGGTGGACAGGCAATACAAACTTGAAGTCAAAACACGTGCTATCTTTCTGAAACATCCTTCACGATGTAATCATGCTTTCTTTTTGAAACGGAGTGGTACCTTTTACAGTCCGATTGGCCATTTGTTTGGAAAGGCACAATAACTGTTAAGCATTTCATTTGTGAGGTACGCTAGTATGTTGAAAAATTGTATCAACGGCCGGGTTCGAACCGGCGACCTTCTGCGTGTAAAGCAGACGTGATAACCACTACACTACGCTGATTTACTATGAGTTGCATACTACTTTCTTATACCAGGTCTGGCTTTGATTTTTCTGCTCTGGAGTTCGTCAGCACCATAGACTTGCAATGATAATATCATTGCATAATATTATTATGTCCAGCTCGGATTGGTCACTCTCGCTACCCTGATACTAAATTCAGTCAAAGAGCCGTGTATCGGCATATTATATATCAATTATATTCGGCAAGAACAAGCACGCAGATAAATCTTGAAGTCAAAGAGAGCGCGGCACTGCTCGCAGCTATAGGTCAGCGGTCACTGATACAGCCTCCACTGGGGAAAGAGCAGCAGCATTACCCTGTCTGCGTGCGATATCGACGCCATCCTACTAGGAAAAGAGCAGACCTGCGGTGAGCTGCCACTCGTGGCTTGCGCTGGCGATAACATTTGATCCTGCGCGCTCCGCCTCGGCGTGCATACTGGCCAGGACCGAGTGTACCGGCTAATTCTGTATTAGACGTTGCAGTCGTACTCAACCGGCACATCTATAGACCCGGATCGATGACCATGTTGGATCGTCCAAGGCGACGGCAATTCGCATGATGTCGGGTATCGGAGGGTACGAGCAGGTAGCGGTAGGTGTGGTGCGTGCTGTGTAGGTGCGTGTGAGTAGTTTGATTGGTGTGGGATTGCGGTAGGGCGTTTGTAGCGTTGTGTGCGGTTTGATCTGTTTGGAGTGGCCTCGTGGTCTAGTGGTATGATTCTCGCTTCGGGTACGAGAGGTCCCACCCCGTTTTTGCTCCGTTCGCACTCAAACTAGAATTGCAAGATGAGAACCGAGTTTGCTCATTAGGGTCCTTATGAAGTATTTTTTGAAGATTACTATAGTACTGAGCTGATGATAGCATAGTATCACTCATATTGAATACCGCACTACTTCTCTGGCCCACCGTACTATGGCCCTTTCATATATATTACAATAACTTTTGTACTTATACTTCGTTTTCAACTAAAAGACCACCAAACGAGAGATTATCTTCACGGATACAAACCCTACATTTCTGAGCCAATCACCGTCCGCACAGAATCAAATAACTTGACCTTTTGAGCCAGGATTTTGGACATGGTTAGTTTTTTTTTGTCGTAATTCATTGAATATGAAGCGATATTAGATGGGACTTTCAGGATGCGTTATTATAGCTATCTGCTTTAGCCCAGCCCACGGCGAGCTCCTCATACGACGCACAACTCGACCGTTTCCAATCGAGGTTTAATCGCCTGTTAAGTTGATATCCGAGCGCATAACGGAATTACTGGGTTTGGATTGGTCGATACGACATTATGTGGGCCACATAAAACCTCAATGTCGATAGTAAGGTGGACCAGAGAAGTATACGGTAGTAGTATCACTACTACCCCAAAAAATCGGTTAGTAGTATTACCGAGGTGTACTATTTCAGCAAGTACTTCTAACCCCTGGACATGAGCAACAAGACCAGCGCAATAGGGATAGGGCAGACACGAGGAACAGCAGACACACCCAAACAAAAATCTCCCGCCCACAAGAACAATCGAATTGTTGAAAATCGTATCAACGGCCGGGTTCGAACCGGCGACCTTCTGCGTGTAAAGCAGACGTGATAACCACTACACTACGCTGATAACCTGTAATCACATTGTGCCTATTATTTTGTTCTAGCAACTCTGAGTTTGGTTTTTCTCCTCTGGTGTTCATCGGCACCATATACTTGCAATGATATTGTGCCCAGCTCGGATTGGTCACTCTTGCTACCCTGAGATACTAAATTCAGTCAAAGACCCATCTATCGGCATATTATATTTCAATTATATTCGGTAAGAAGCAAGCGCGCAGATGGATCTTGATGTTGAAGTGAGCGCGGCAATGCTCGCGTCTGCGTGCGATATCGACATCGTGCTACTACTACAAGCGCTAGGAAAATAGCAGTCCTGCGGTGAGCTGCCCCTCCTGGCTTGCGCTGGCGCAGTGGTGGCGATAACTGTTGATCCTGACGCGCTCCGCCTCGGCGTGCATACTGGCCAGCATCGAGTGTACCGGCTAATAGATCTTGCAGTCGGACTTAACCGACACCTCTATGGACCATCGTGACAAATTATAAGGATAACTCGACGAAACCGAAGCAACAACTTTAATATGGAGTGTCAAGTCCCAGCTGGTATGCTCGCAACAAAAGCTCGATCACTTGGCAGAGTCCAAGTATGACATCAGCCACTGCGTCACTGGAGTACGTCCAAAAATTGACACGAGTGGGATTCGAACCCACGCCCGAAGACTGGTGCCTAAAACCAGCGCCTTAGACCACTCGGCCATCGTGTCACATACTAGCCAACGTTTTGAAAGTTATTTATCTAATTAATGCGGCTAGCAAATAAACTAACTGCCACGCCGCCTGACCAATCGGTCAGTTTGACTATATAGATGGGTCATCTGACCCGTCCAAGCGTGGTATTTCCGAGAGAAATCTAGTTCTTTGGCACAGTGGATTTTGCCCAGACCCAACAATGATGGAGGTGGTGTCCACGTCTATGATAGACCTGGGTGAAGTGCATGGAGGCTTAGGGCGTGTTCGACTTGAACAGTCAAAATCGAAGCGATTAGTAAAACTCTATTTTGTCTCAGCCGACTACGAACACTCCTGTATGAACCAGCAAATTGAACAGTTCGTGCTTCACTTGAAAGCAGCTGGTGTAGGAAGTGATTTGTATCCGATTAAAATAAAATCGAGGTTTAAATTCTGTGGCGAGCATCGCACACAAACCTAAATGGATGGAGACGACGAGGACGACATGGGGCTAGTGCAGGCTCTTGTAGTTCTGTTGCAAGCAAACTAAGGAGGACCGGCCCTGCGATTAATACCGATACCTCGTCTTCTCAACAGCGACGGCAAGCGCTTCTTCGAGCGAATATACAGCAGCATCAACTCTCCCCTGTTCAGGGATCACTTTCGAATGGACCAAGAGCTCTACGACATACTTTTCGACGCATGTGAAGGATTCATTTCGAGGAAGATAAAGTATCGATGGGAGGTGATTGCAGTGACGCTGGATTGGCTGGGGCGCCCGGCTACTTGTCGTGATCAAGAGACGAAATTTGAGATGGCTTTCTCTACTGTGCATCGATATCGATCAATTGGTTTGTACGCCATACTTCGCGGTCTGGCTGGCATCAGAGACTTGCCCAGCTCTGTACCAGCAGAGTTTGTGCAAAGATAAAGCCGTGCTGCGCCCGGGGAAGCTCTGGATTTAGTATAGGCCCTATATTTTTGAAGTTTTGACTGTGAAGTGAGGTATATTAGAGCATCTCCACCGGCGAGAATATAGCTATATAAGTACCCACCCTGCCAGCTACCATTGTTTCACCGGGCACCTCTATAGCTATGATTTTAGCTACCGGGGGGTTTCAGTGTATGGGGTATCAGTGTATATCATAACGACGCAAAGCTACATTCACATGACAAAGCAATGCCCTGAGCCAAGGCTTCGTGTCGAGGTTCTTCATGATCTCTGTGATGCGGCGCTCGCCCTTCTCCATGCACTCGAGCTTATACGTCAGCGCCTCCACCGCAGCCACCTGACCCACTGTGTTCGGACACGATGTGAGCTGCGCCTGCACTGCTGGTGAACGATTTCTCCAAGGCGCACGCCATGACGGGTCAGCGGGTGGTACTACATCGGCCCATGCACGCTGTTGCATAACGTGTCGATTGTCGAGATGAAGGCGGGGATGCTTGGGTGTGGGGCGGCGATAGCAGCGTTCAGCTCGCGGTTGAGCCTCTCTAAGGAATTGTTCGTTCTGCTGACGAAAACATTCCACACGTCCACCGGATATGTGATGATCCATGTCTTTCGGAAGTACCTCCAAAACCTCTCCCAGCTCACCGTGGAGTACTCGATTCCCGCTGTGCGAGACCGACCCATAATCAACTCGGTGACGAAGTTTATTCCGTGAGGATCAACGTGTTCCGGCACAACGATAGTGAGCATGTCCAAAACACCAACCTCCATCGCGATAGTGATTTCCTGTGGTCGGATCCGCAACTTCAACATCCGTCTCCGGATCGCTTGTTTGAAGTGGAATAAACAGCCGATCACTCATGCCTCCAGAAACTGGGACATCACAGAGTCGATCAGAGCAGTCTCGAAGTCGCAAACCACAGTGCCAGGACGAAGTCGATTACTTGTGCAGTCGTTCATGCACGTCATCAACTTTCGGTAGAGCAGATTCGTTTTGCCACTCGCAAGCGCGGAAACACACGGCACAAACACTCCACTTGCCGCGTCGCTCACCATCAGCACTACGCACTGGTTAAAAGACCTTGGAACACATCGAAACGTGCCGTCCACGAACATCTGCGCCCTTGGATAGCGTAGAAGTTCCAGTAGTCGCGGATCTGCCCATCTGATTAAGCGTTGAAGTCGGTCACCCTCTATAAATGTCTGGTGAAACTGGAAAAAGTTCAAAGTCGTTCCAGATACCTGATTTTGAGGTGCAACTTCAACCATCCTGTGCACACTGCAGCCGAAATGTAGGCGTCGGGTACAGTACACGCGTTGCATCACCTGTTGACGCGTCAAACCTTGGACAACAACGTCATCGTCTCTTACGAAAACGAGTCTCTGACCAATCGCCGGATCTACAGAGGTGTATGCGACAGATGTGAAATCGCCAGTCGGTCGACTTCCGCTTTCACGTCCTCAATGACAGCCACATAACGACTAGGAGCACGATGACCACCGCCGCATATGTGTGTGTGTGCGTGGGGGGGGGGGAAGTTGGTAAATGCCTCTCAACAAGCAAAAGTCAACTTTCCCTTTGCACCCGGAAGTGCGACGGTAAAAGCTGCACCGAAAGGAAATCTTTCGCGACGACTACCGAGCTTTTGTATACTAGTAGCCGTTGAGCTGGATAACAGTGCGGTGTGGCGTTGAGACGACGCCGAGACCCTCATCTTCATCATCCTCGGCATCAACATCTTCGTCATTCGGTACTTCGATCTCAGAATTGCCGCTTCCTCCATCAGACGACATGCTGCTGCTGAGCGGGCTGTCAGCCCCGGTGATGGCCTCGTCGTAGTTTGTACCAACAAAGGTTGGTGTGGTGTCTTGGCCGACTGCTTCGTTGAGGTCCCCTGAGTCTTCGCCCTCGCTGTCGGAACGCGGCGCTCGGTCCCCGTACACGGGTGAGACGTAGCCCGCATCGCTGTCGTCACTGTCACTCGAGTCTTCCATGGTTGAGTTAGCGCCGATGTCAGAGTTGAAGCCGAACTCCCACTGCTGATCGAACTCTCCTTCGATAGACGTTGGCGACAATAGGCACAGTGTGCATAGCGGCTTGAGTTGAGCGACGAGACGTCGAGAAAGGACTGGGAGTGACTTGTGGGGTAGACTGGAAAAATCTGAATGAAGTTTAAGTCGGCAAAGACAGCGCCGAACCCCGCTGAACCTCTAGCGCGGGTTTTATCTCTCGTGGCTGCATCACCGACAAATACAACCCCCCCGAAGAGCCAATACAAACATCTAGTATGGAATTGGGCCTGTTTATCTCGATTCCATTGAAAAGATCATGTTTGCTAATACTGAAACTCCCGAAGAGCGGATACAAACATCAAGTATGAACTTGACCCTGTTTATACCGATTCCTTTGAAAAGATCGTGTTTGGTAATACTGAAAATCTCGAAGAGTTGATACACGCATTAGGTATGAACGTTGACCTGGTTAACAAGATTGTTTTGGAAGGATCGTACGGGTTCGCCGAACATTTCAGTATACTAATTCCCCGGATCTTATTGTTTGGCATCTGTAACATAGCTAGGGACCGACCTAGCTTATCGCGACAAGAAATATTGGTGTGTTTCAAAGGTTAACCTGTTACATAGACCACCTCTGTAAGCCTAGACTTGAAATGGTCCAAATTACTTGTTTTGAAATTTCGGATCAGTCTGGAACAATTATGTGTACTCGAGCAAACTAACGATGATTTCAATATAACAAACACGGGTTGAAGGGGCCAGCTCTGAACAAATGGCGACTACCGCACTACCGGGCACCGCTAAAGAGGTGGCTAGCCTCTCCATTTGTCGTCTTTGCCTTTACGTAACCTTATTCAACCGCCTATTCAAGTGCTAGTAATAGATTAAATAACTTTAATGCCCTTCACAACGAATGGAAGGTAACGAGAATCGACCTAGAAATGATCCTGTATTGGCCGAGTTCTGTAAATTTCATTTCGTACCATACAGCTATAATATATGTTTAAGCCACACGGACGTGTGCAGAATTGCAGACATTATTGATTGCCGCCTGCATAGCACTGCCACGACAATTGCAGACATTTAGTCACGACTGCCTGTATGACAATACCACGACAGGTATTTAAATTTATATAATATCATGAATCCAAGTATCACTAGTGTGTAAAGAAAATAATCGATTCGATTGGGCATTTCGACTCAGTCGGATTTGCAAGAGTCGGAATCGATTTGGGGCACAAAACGATCGAGTCGACTGGATCCGATTCAAATCCGATCGATCGGATTTGCGATTCCGATAAGAGGCCTGCAACTATTTATATTGCGCGCTTACTACCTCTGTATTAATTATAAGAGACTCTATAATCGACGGAGAGTCGATTTCAGTCGATTTGAGTCGTTTCGACTCTCGATCGAGTGGGCTTGTGTTACTTATCCGGATCCGGATGCCGGATCTGATGTCCTCCCTCCACCACCCCCGAGCCAGTTCAGATCTCACGCCTCGGCTAAGACTACAATGGATTCCATTATGGAAGACCCCCCAGACGAAGGCACGCACGGCGATGAAAACCTGGTGGAGAATAGGGAAGATAACACTGCAGAGCTACCTCCAGTGAACTCAGATCGCGCAAGCGCTCGGACATTTGGCAGTTTATTACTGATCACGGGAACGGCACGTACTCCTGTAAGTGCTGCGAGCGCGAGGATCGACAACAAATGTGGAACTCAAAGACTCATACCACGATGCGAAACCACCTGAAAACACATCACAAAAACGAGTACGGTGGGGGCGCCGATGCGCCTACGGCAAAGCAAACGAAACTGTTATGCTATGGGTTTGAGCGATTTGTTAAGCAACGGTTCGAGAGCGAGTTCAGCAAAGATGAAGCTGATAGCGCTCTTATTGAGTGGATTGTAGGAGCTGCGCAGCCATTCGCAGTTGTCGAGTAGCCGAAGTTCATCGCGTTTTGCTGTACACTTCAGCCCGCCTACAAAGTCCCAGTCCGCCAAACCGTTCGAAACCGCGTAATTGCGCGATGGAAAATGGAAAAGGAGTTGGCACGAAAGATGATTGAATGTTGCCTCGTCGTTCGTGATGTTGGTTCAAGTCGCTGTTCTATTACAACTGACATGTGGACCCCCGCTGCAAACAGAGACTACATGGTAGTGACACTTCACTGGATTGACGAAGATTGGAATTTTCGCTCCGTCATTTTGGGCTTCCGACGAGTTGAGTACCCGCATACGGGCCCTCGACTTGCGGATCATTTGCTAGATGTGGTGAAGGCAATGGATGGAGCTCTGTTGGTGACGATCTGGGCTGTCACAACGGATAATGCTAAGAGCAATGGAACAATGATTCGTTCTATCCGAGCCAAACTACCCGATGCAAGTCAAGACCATATACAAGCAACACTTCCTTCGTCTGCTGCAGACACTGCTGTAGACTCAAGCTCGGTCATTGGTGAACCGCAGAATGTGTTTCAAGTTCGCTGCCTTGCTCACGTACTGCAACTTGCCGTCAAGGAAGGCATAACTAAATGCATGCTTGTGGATGAAAGCATCGGAATTGTTCGTGACAGCCTTAGAAAATTGAAGGATTCTACCTCTATGAATGAAGAACTTCAACGAATTTGCAGCGTGCTGAATGTGAAGTTCCAGCAACCTGAGCTGGACTGTGTTACTCGCTGGAACAGTACATGGGCAATGGTGATGTCAGCCATTCGCCTGAGGAAGCCCATTGAAGAACTGCTGCGACGCATTCGTGATCGCCATGCAGGTTACAGCGAGTTCTCAATCGGCCCAGACAACCGTCTTGCTGCACCTATTGGAGATAGCACTTGGGATTCTTTGAACGAATTCTGAAAGTTTTTGACGCCAGTAAAGGCTGCTACTATGATGATGTCCGGAAAAAATATCCAACCTTCGGGATGGCGGTGGTTGTCTTCGAGCTTGTATCAAAAAATGCAACAAATGCGATACTTCAGGCTGCGGCATGCTACACTTCGGATTTTGCAACTGCTTTCAAAAAGAAACTGGACGAATATGACGAAGTGGTAAAAATCCGTGAGGCTCAGATTGCTGCTGTTCTCGATCCTCGAGCGAAGGCATTATTGCCAAAGGTTATGGATGATATGGCCCCCGTCAAGAAGTACATTATCGATGAGTACGAGGCTAACTACCGAGCCAGGTATGAGAGCCAGCAGCAAGGCGTTACAGCTCCCACGCTACATCAACAGGAAGCCGAAGATGTTGCTCTCGGCGAAGTGCTGTACCAGATGATAGACGACAACTTCGGCTTGGACGAACCTGTTCGTTTTGATGGCGAGCCTTTCGGATCAGAGCTGGATCGGTGGCTGACTCACCAAGATCGCCCCATGACGGCCAAAACAAGCAGCAGCGAAGTTTGGGCCTGGATGAAAAATATTGACCAGTTCCCTCGAATTCGAATGATGACCCGCGATTTTCTTGGCGTTATGGCGACGTCCGTTAAAAGTGAGCAGGATTTCTCGGCCGCCGGTGCCACCGTTAGTTCTCGACGCGCGAGACTTGGCGATGATGCTGTAGCAGCCGTATCCGAAATGCAGTCATTCATGAAGTTCAACGAAACAAGCGCCAAGCTAGAAAACCCCCAGTAAGTAAGACACGTCAGAACATTGTTGTTGCTGGTTTGTATGCATCACCTTCTTGCTCTTGATCCTCCTTTCTCGACCTATTCAAACAAGAGATGTAGTACTTGTCGCTGTGTGTTCGTCTACAGCTGGCCTTGCGCGAGCTGGTTGTTACCCCTGCAGCTTGTTAACCTCGCCCAGAATCGACGGTTCATCGTCTTCCCAGTCCTCGTAGTATGTGAGAAATTGAGTGCGACCGGGCCTGGCTGGCTCCTCCGTCGTGCCTCGGCCCATCGCCGTCTTGCGTAGAATCTCGGCATCCGCGTGCTCCAGCCGACTTGCGAGATCTTCAGCAGAACGCCGTAGTCACTCGTGCTCCTCACACACACCATCAGGCTCTGCTTGTACGCGATGCGGTAGCGCCACCAGATCAGGTAGCGCTGCTCCGCAGTCTTCGCCAGCAGCAGCGATGCCAGGGCAGCCTCGTCCGAAGCTGTGCCCGTGCACACGCTCGATCTCCCGAGCAGCCGCATCAATATCAGCATCGACTCGAAGCTGCTGCTCTCGCGGGCGTAGCGCGCGTACAGGCTGCCCATCACCGCGGTGCCGGCCTTCGTCAGAAAACGTCGTCCCATGCGGCCTTCGCCTGCCTTGTACAAGGCATCCGCGTCTGCAGCAGCCTTCGCGCTCGTGTGGATCGACGCTTTGAACTCAGACAGCTCGCCGCACATGGCGGTCAGGATCACCTTCTTCAGGTCACCGCTCAGTCCGCCGCTCAAGACCTTCGCCAGGTCGTCGCCGTATCTCTCATGGAACATCGTCAGCAGCGCGATCTCAGCGTCCGAGTGAGCCATCATGACCGGGTAGACCCACACCTCAGTCGTGCCGAGACCCTTTGCCGCCTCGCGTAGAATCTAGGCTTCCACGTGCTCCAGAGGACTAGCAAGCATCCTGAGCAGAATGCCGTCACGCCGCCTCCTGCGCGCGCGAGGACGGCATGGCGGACACGATGCGGCGCACCTTCAACACGCTGGATGCCACGCGAGGAAAATCTTTCGCCTCGTCGTACGCGGCGGCGAGCGCTGCCAGAGACGCCTCGTACTGCTCCTTGGACACGCCGACGCCGACCCGTCCCCGGTTGTTGTCACCAGCCAGGTTCACCCGTGATAATATAATATCAGTAACCAAAGAGCGTTTTTTTTCTACCAATGGAAGTACGATATAAACTCCCTATGTACTAATTCAGCTCAATACCAAGATAAGCTTTGGTTTTATTTAAACGGGTTTACCTGTGTAAATATATAGTCGATGATCGGATTCAGTCGGATCCAGTCGGCAATCGATCGGAACCAATCGGAACACAATCGGATTAGCACGGATTGGTCAGACGAGGCAATCCGATCAATCCGATTGGGTCGATTTAACAAGCCTAAGTATCACAAATCAAAGCACGCAGGGTCTACAAATACGTACTTTATTTTTGATACCGACCGAATTGCGGGATCCACATACAATCGGTTACAAAAATACGCTGTATTTCCCTTTGGTCTTGTTCGGGTTACATAGGATCAAAACAGGACCAGTCCTGCAGGTGACGTGTTTAAAACCTTACCCCGCTGTTATCATGAAGGCCACCACACTCGCCTTAGCATCTTCTGCAGCAGTAGAAGCAGCAGCAGAAGCCTCTCTCGCTTTTATGCGACCATCCCGATAGCGCTTGACTCGCTCCGTACGCTGCATCGCCGTTGGTGATGCGAAAGGACCCGGTAAGACTCGTTCTGGCTCATTCGATACTGTTTCTTGCTCATTCAATGCCCTCGACTGTTGCTGGATTACCTAGCGTAGAGTAGCTGTTGGCATCGATGCTGATACTGGCTGTTAACAGGACATCGGCGTCGTATTGCCGGATGGAACTTGCATCGTCCGCGATTGCACGCGGATTCCCTGCTAGTAGAGCACAAATGTTGTCGAGAACGAATCCTTCCGTCCTGAAGCGCTTGAACAGTGCAGCGTTGCGAGGCTGCGCCTGAGCAAGTGCTGCGCAGCCTTCTTTGTCGAGCGTTTGAGTGTTCGTTTCGCTGCACCATCCAGCACCACTCAGGTTGCACAGCCGCTTGAAGGCGTCGTATTCTGATATTAGCCGTGAATACTTAGATTGACGCTGGTCGAGTAGGAATAGTTTAGCCGTAAGTCGCACAAACACGTTGCAAGAGATGTACAGAAACACGCGTGGTAAAGCAGAGCACACAAAATTAGTCCTTGCCACAGACACAACAATCGCCGAGCTAGTCGGCGCTTATCGGCCTGCGCTAGGTTGTCCCCAGCGGTTCGGCCCTTCCGGGACAGTAGTGGCGATTCTCGCCCAGATCAGGCAACCAAGCCAGTCAATTCTTCCGAGAGTCAGCTGAGCTCGCTGACTTCGTTCCACAAAACCCTGTGCCCTCCACCAAAGGATGAACGACGGCGCGCGAGCACTTTTACAGGTCACCGAGAGCAAAGGCTTCTCGGCTGGAAGAGTTATGGCACCCCGGCTGACGGGCGTACCGGCTCGCTGGACTCAGCGAGACTTGCACTAGCGCACTTGGCGAACCTTGCCCTCCCCGGGCCGACTTAGTCTCTTGGCGCTACCTGTCAACACCCTACAAGCTATGCCTCTCGGGTGCTGACGGCAGACATAATCCAGCCCACGCAGGGAGTTACCGGAGAGTGTACGCTTGTCTTGGACTTAGAAAATTCTGCTCTGTTGGTTTGTTATATCTTTCGGAAGAGCCGCTTGGGCTCTATCTACTTGTTTCCTATAGTCATATACAAATATCTAATGAAATGAGGGAGTTTTGTATCTCAGCCGACCCTTGGCTGAGCCCCTTCGTAACCACCGTGAGATCTTCGCCGACCCACCGATCTCGGCGAGATACGTACACAGTCAGCTTAACCACCTCCATCAGACAGATCGAGTACCAGAGCGCAGCGAAGCCTCCTTCAAGCACAATAGCCAGGATCGGTGGGGGGTCGGCGAGATAGTACCGTGACTGCTCTCAATCTGAAACACTTGAACGCTCTGAAGCTGAGACAGGAGACCGCTCTCACTCTGCAACAGCGTCGCCTTGCTCGAGTCACCCTATGCCGGTATTATGCCACATGTAAGTCACCGAATTCCCGGTGTGGCACTACACTGTACACGCACCCTTATCGGCGTCGACGTCATTTTCAGCTAAAGGATATATGATGAGCGTCCAAGCTTTCGATTTGATGTCTTTATTACTTCTCAGTGACGCGTCGTTGCGTGCGCGGAAGTAGTGCTGTAGCAGTCGCGTCTCCTCTTCGTGTGTTCATGATCGCCGTGGTTTCTTCGCGGGTGGTTCCATTCGGTTTCACTCGAAGATGGACAGTAGTCAATATTTAAAGGGCACTCAAATGACTGGTTCTGATAAACACCACGATGAATTTCAAAACCAGTCATTTGAGGGCAAAACAGTTGTTTTTGTGTTTGCGTGCTCGACATTCATATTCATGGCGAAATGACTGCTTGGGATAAACCAGCTCTTTATGCTTCGAAACAGCAATTTAAGCGACAACTCGAACACGCCCTAATATTCTATGAAATTTATTTCAGAGCTAAAGAGTGATGCGAGTGGGTGCGATTTTGGGGGAAACGTATACCCAGACAAAACCTCATCTGATCGTTTTGAAAGGGGAGATATACTTGAGACCAATAATATTAGCTGAATAGAATACCTCGCTGAAAACGATAAATTACCTGCGCGTTGCCTGTGTCATCCACCTCAGCTAATTCCGAAATCTATTAGCCAATTAGCTCTGATGAATGAAATTTATTAGGCAATTAGAGCGCATAGATGTTGCGCGAAGGTTTGTCCACTGCGTGGACTAGGGATAGACGCGATATCGATGAAGAGATATCGGGTACATGTGCATACAACGACGCAAAAAGCCTACCAACACAAATTTTCGTCCATCACCACTAGTAACGGCAGCAAAACACTTTAAATTGGCATACCCTACACAGTGAAGTTCATAAAACACGTGAAATCATATAAAGTAAACAAAGCGCATGCTATACAAAGACGAAGCCCATTGATGACATTTGATTGGCTGGAGAGGTTGTGCTCGACATTGTCTGCTGGATATTTGTATCGCTCGGATTTTTGCTGTACTTGCGCCAAAGTGTAGGGCTCTTCGACCACATACAGATGCTGCGGCTGCGAAGCAGGTGGAACATATGTGTAGGATACGTATTTGGCTAGGTTCATCCTGGTGCTGTTTCTTTTGATTTGGTTCTGGTGTCGCTGTGTTAGCTTACCGTATAAATCGGATTGAGTGAGACAGTGGTAAAAAGTTCAGTCCCTACTAAACAAAATGCAAATCCAATTGATTTTTTTACGCGGTAAACAGCATTGGTGCTGCGGCACTCTTCACGAATCTATGCACTTTGGCCTTTTTACTACTATGGCTCTGTAGTTTTTACGAACATCGCACTCAATCCAAATGTCTCACTCAATCCGATTTATACGGTAGCGGTACTTTTCTATGGTGAATGCTTCTACATTATGATAAGTATATTACTTAATACATGGAAACCAACATATATCTATGAATATTTCAGAGCTTCTTCGTGCAACGCACGACACTCAAAATATCGTTTCAGAACCTAATTTAGCCAATAAAAGGTCACTAACCTGACCATAATTGTAAGGATGTCACTCGGTAAAATCGAGGCAACCAGCACGACCGAGAAGGGGTTACCAGATGAGGAGAAGCGTCGGGACGCAGTACAGCAGGCAAATCATTGTGGCTCACGGGACGGCAGCTGGGATAAACAACTTGGGATTGATTAGGTAAGTTGCTTTGTGAGAGCAAGCAGGAGATGCTGCCCGACTGCCTGATACCCCAAGCGGTTGGAAGAACGGTATCACCCGCGCAGCACATGGGCTGGACGTCATGGCTCAAGCCTGCAAACGCGTCGCGACGGCGCGGATACTTCGCCACGCACTACTGGGCTCAAGGAACAAAGCAACAAAACAAATGCAATCAATACGGCACCATTTTTCTGAATTTGCCGGCATCAAGTGGTTCCACCGCTGCTACAAGGATATAGTGCTGCCAGATACACCTCGCCTCGCCATGTTACTCAAAGGGATCCAACGGATGCCATCTCCCAACCGTAAAAAAACAGCCAATCCCCACGCCATTTCTACGCAGTCTCGACATTTCGCGACCGCGGCAGCGACTTTTGTGGGGTAGCATCCTGATCGACTACTTTTTCATGCTTAGGAAATCCGAATACTTGCTAGTCTGGCGTACCCAGCGTTTTTGCTGCTTGAAGCATCGAGACGCGTTCTTCTCGGACACGGACGGCAACCAAGCGACGTAGAGGTCGCAACGTCAGTAACGGTTGGGTTAGAAGGCGCCAAGAATGATCTGTATGGGTGTGGGACATGGCGCACCATGCACGCCTCCGGAGACAACACATGCATGGCCTTTACCATATCAAGCGAGCACGCAAAACAGCTACATCACGAATCAGAGCAACATTTATGAGGAACTATCAGCCCGAAAGCCGTTTCGAAAGCACTGAAGAAGGCAACAAGTCCAGCTGGGGTACCAGAGTCCGAGTACGCAACTCACTTCAACCGCATCAGTGGTGCCACTGCCGTGATGAGAGGAGGGACCAACAGATTGTCAATCAAACTCCTCAGCAGATGGGCATCGAATTGCTTCGAGGAGAACTCCATTCAGTCTGCGCAGGAATCCAAGGGATTGGCAAAGCGTATGGTGCAAAGCAGGTAGTCCAACACACGGCACACCGAATAAATTCAACATTAGGCCGCTCACCACGCCCTTTGATTCACTGCAATACACTCCTGTTTGGTTGCGTTGACGAAACCGTCTAAAACAGATCCATGGTCTCGATGTGGGACTCGCAGCAGAGGATAGGGAAAGCCAAACGTCCCCGAGTCAGATGCACTTCTGATCCACTCACAAGAATGCCTATTGTGAATGTTGTAGTGGAGGAGTTGGATTGACGTTTCTGCTCGAGCGTGCTCAGCCTCATGGAACTCTGTGGATGCCTGAATGCTAAAGGTGGCTTCAAGAATAGGCGCCCTAACTTAACCGCACGCATTACAAGCGACTACTACGCAAACGATTTTGTGGACAGACTACATAACGTTCGCATGGAGTGTCTGCGTTTTGGTGAAATGGCTAAAACAGCCCCCCGCTTTCAAGATCACGACACTCGGACAACTAAGTACTCACTTGTATGATTACGACATGCACACGATTTTCCTGCGCTCTTTCGTGTTGTGCGTCTGGTGAGCGTGCTTCCAGTCTCTACTGCAAGCGCTGAACGATCTTTCTCTACTATGAAGTGCGATAAGACTACCCTTCACTCGTGCATGGGATACGAGTGGCTGTCAGATCTGATGCTACTAGCTTTAGAGCTTGATCTATCCTCCGATGGTCGAATTTTTTTGGTATAACGGACATGTCATAATGATTGCAACATTCCACAATTGCCAAGTCTATTTTTGACCTAGCGCCAGGGTCGCTAGGACAAAATCAGTTGTGTGCGCCACATTTTGATCCTTTTTTGTAGGACGAAATCCACTGGGGTTAACGTTACGTATGCTATTGTTGAAATAAAGCGAGTATGAGAAGAAATCCATCAATACAATGGCCACTATCAGGACATTCTGTTCTTAGCTTTTTGTTCTTAGCTTTTTTTCTTGATGGATAGTGAACATAGCAAGATTCCATTAACTGGGTTCACTTTCTGATGTGGGGTGGGTGGATTATTCCCACACCAAAACTCTGTTCATCCAAGAATCTTATGCTTTTTTTTGCGGTGGTGATGGTAGGGTGTGTGGCTATGGCGTCGAGCATCCCCGAGCTACGCCCTCACCGGACACTCTCATTAAGACCAGAGAGAGCTGTAGTGCCCTCGCCGCCTCACCCTGCAAGCACCCAGCTTTCATCGCCTCCCACCCTGTACGCCAATATTTGGCAAGCGAGTCCGACACTGACGATAAGGCAACTGCGATTCCCAGTGAACTAGTTGCAGCCGCATGCAACGAACCCGAGCACAACGCGCCAGCATGACGCGTTATGCCCTCAATGGCGCTAGTTAAACAGCTGGGGAGCCTGGCGCGCGGGATGGACCCGAAAGCATCCGCGAAGCTGGTCCTGTTCGAGTTCAAGTGCCCGCACAGCCGCGTCCCTACGCATGAGATCCCGGAGTACTACCTCCCGCAGGTGCGCATTGGCATGAACATCGTAGACATTATGGAGACGGCGGTCTTCATCCAGGCCACAAACCCTAGACACAACCAGTGAGAAACTGGCAGTGGCGAGCACCGCCATGCGAGAAGCAGCGACCCTTGGACTTCACTCCCTTCTCGCAGCCTTCAACCTCGCAGCGTTTGCCGCCTTCGTGCTTAAAGCAGAGACCCTTGGACTGGACCCGCTTCTCGCAGCCGTCAACCTCGCAGCGTTTGCCACCGCCGTGCTCAAAGGATTTCTTGCGTTGTTTCTACGTATGCTATCGGTTTTATTGTGTAGTACATATTCAATGTAGGTCTACTCGGGAATCACTTCTTCACAGTAGTGATTTTGCTCCGTACATCAGGGTGGAGTATGCGATCTGTCAAAGCAAACAAAGTTTACGGACAGGCCGTTGCAGAACGTTATGGCTTTTCAGCCCCCTCCCTATACCATACTACGTGCGCAACCGACTACTGGAATGCAAAGTATCGAAGTACAACGGAGTTTTGCGCGTAAGCTCACAGTGTTTCGGACCGAAGCCCCCTTTCCTAAAGATGGGAACTGCAAGAGTGAGAGAGAGACCTTTGCCCCAGTGAGCCAAACCGTAGGACAAATAATAGGATCAAAAGTTTGCGCTTTGTCGTAGCAGCAGCTTAGCTATGTGGGAGCACTAACAGATATGGATAGAAAGCTCTTCCGTCAATGCCTGCGTTCGTCCACTTTTACATGTCCTCTTTTGTCCTCCGGGACGTAATAGCCAAATCAAAGGTGTCTCTTATAACATGTCATAATGGATGTTTGTCCTGATTTGTATGGCCGACGCTGGAGGCGGTATCACGGGCCCAGAAGCGGCACGCACCTCGGCCATTGCCATCCTGGTTGAGAGAACGCCACGATGGACTGCTCAGCAAGGGCGAGATGCTGTGGATTCCTACCGAGGAGCAGGCGCTTCTGCGGCGACTGATGATTATATCGCATTGTGGACCCCAGGGACACCGCGGCCGACACGCAATGATGACTCAGTTGGCTGGTGTGTTTTCGATTGAGCGATTACGTGTCCACGTGGACCGTTTCTTAGCGAAGTGTTTACTATGTCTGCACGTCAAAGGTGGCAAGATCATTCCGAGACCGTGGGGAGAACTATTTCGAGCGTTGCACTTTGAATTTTTGTTTCTCGGTGAATCTTTCGGTCCAAAAAACTATCTATTGGTATTGAAGGACGCCGCAAGTCATTTTTGTGAACTAGTTGTTTGTGAGTCACCGACTAGTGCCGTTGTTTCCGAGGCAATTCTACAGTGGCATTCTCGTTTCGGTGTGCCTCATCTATGGATTAGCGACCAAGGTAGTCATTTACAAGTGACGTGATCGCTACTCTATGCGCCAAGTTGAAGTGTGACCAGCAATTTTCGGTCGCGTATTGCCCATGGATCAATGGGTCGATTGAACGGTTGAATAGGGATATCCTACAGGTTCTACGTGCCATGATTTTGGAGTATAAACTAGACTTCCGGGACTGGGTGTCGCTTATCGCAGTAGTACCATCTAGCCTCAATCACACACCGCTGCCGGCGTTTAGCGAACAAGTCCCCGTTGGAATTATTTACGGGATTGCCAGCACCCTCGCCATTTTCGCACGTGTTCGTGCAGCGGCAGGGGCAGGGCGAACTCATTGAGGTGGGAAACCCAGAAAACATTGAGCGCTCGCTTGCTCAGCTCCGTGCAAGCATCCAGGGCATGCATCGAGCAGTCGAAAATGCGAAGGAAAAGCAAACGTTGCTTAAGAAAAAGAAGGAACGTGGAGAAAATCTGGTGAATTTCTCTATTGTAGATTTTGTTTTACGCTTTCGCGTGGATGAGAAGCATGTCAACAAGTTGCTTGTCACGTGGGTGGGCCCGTACGTGGTGACAGCAGCCCATCCACGACATTTTGTGGTAAAAGACTTAGTGACCGGCAAGTCGAATGACGTGCACGCGTCACGGCTTAAGTTTTTTGCTGATAGCGATCTGCAGGTGACAGAAGAATTACTGCATCAGCCAGGGCATTGTATTGGATGTTCAGGAGATCAAGAAGCATCGCTGGAGGTCGGTGCGCAAGGACTACGAGATTTTCATTAGTTGGCGCGGTCTCGAAGAGATCGAGAACTCGTGGGAGCCCTTCGGGTCCATAGCACGGGATGTGCCAGTGCTCGTGGCCAACTACGTCCAAGCTGCGGGAGATACACATCTTACCGAGTATTGGAGTCGTCTACAACACCGACCCCAGCGTGGCGGTCAATAATGGCCGGAAGGGGCAGTCACATGATCTGTACGATTTGCATCACTTCAAGTTGAAGTTTCATGTGACGAGACATTTTGACTAGCGAAAATTATGAGTAGTAGTATTACTGCACTATTTCGCCAATCATTATCCGTGGCTATGTACGAGGAGACGCAGTCAAGTTTGGCAGCGTTGGCGATTATCAATGCTGTATGATTGTGGACGGGGTGACACAATCAAGTTTGGCAGCGTTGGCAAATATCTATGCTGCGTGACGGTGGACGAGGTGCCACGGTCAAGCTCATCAACACGGCGTGTTTGTGGACGAGGGGACACAGTCACGCTGGGTAGTGTTGGTGAATATCAAGGTTACGCTTAGTTCACGAGGTTGAACGAGGCTTTGAAAGAGGGGACTGTAGTGGACTTGAGGTTGGATAGCCTCGTTCAGCCCGTGCAGTGGGCGACAGGCCGATCTTCAGATTGGGTTGCCACTGCCAACCATCGAGTTGATGGCACGACGATCGTAGGCTTGTTGCCCGAGCTGGCAGGTAGGATAGCGATAGTAAGAGACAGTTTGAGTTTTGCTAACAAATACACCAGGCAGGAAGACTTAAGTAAGTGCCAGCTCCCCCAATTGGAGTTCAAGTGTGAGCCCCACCACAGTATGCAATATAGTAATGAATTTTGTTTACTTCATATTATTTGTTAATTCTGATAGGAAGTATTCTATAGTATATAGACAATATGACATACACACCTGAAAAATACCAACGGAACAAAGAGGCGATCGCGCGAGCACAGCGCAAGTATTACCTCAAGAATAGGGAAATGCGCTTAGCTAATCAAAATAAATATGATACTGAGCATCGTGAACAAATTCGTGAGCGTAGAAAGCAAGCTAGAGATAAGCTCAAGGAGGAGCAGTCGAATGAGAATGAATAAAGCTAATTCGAAATATTTTATTTTGAAATTGAGTTTAGTCATTGGAATATAGTAAGCCATTCTGATACAAGGAATTTCCAGTATAGTCAGATATTTCCACGGAGATAATATAACCACCGATATATAGCAATCATGTTTGCATACGAACTCGAAGGACTCAAACGTTTGGAGCTAAGACCTATTAAATGGGGGAGTAGCTATCGTCTTAAGGGACGTGGACGCACTGGACAGATGGTGTTCATTTCAAATGTATCCAAACCTAAGAATCAAAGCCTCATTGTTAAGCAGTATAGAATCAAGCTCGAGCGGCTACAGAAGTATCTTTCGCCTGAATACCATCTAGACCCAAAATATAAGTTTTCTAAAGGAACGTATGGAGGGTCTCATCTCTATGAGAATATCCCCACTGGAGAATTCTATGAGAAGCTCGATAATGTGCTAAGCACTTAAAAGAACGCGTACAAGGTTAATATTGCCCTTGGGTACACGTTGTACGATCCAGCTCAAGACGAAACGTCCTACTTCTACCCGAATATCGCGAATACGAATGTCTATGAAAAACCATTTTTCGTCAATAGTCGGGCTGATGTGAGGAAAATAATTACCGATATAAGAACAAAAGAGTTATCCGATATACTCAACTACCCTAAGTCAGGTGTCAAGCTCAAGGGGATTACAGCATTCAAGATATACATTGACTATCGAGATCATGCACTAGGTGATAGCGATGCACTTGTCCCTGAGTTCATAAATAAGAATAGATATGTCATCAACTTCCCACGGACGAACAATAAGTGCGTTTTCTACTGCATTGCTTACCACCTTCAGGGGAAAAGGAATCAGCGAAAGGTAGTAGGTCAAGTCAAGGAGGTGTTCCAGCGTTATTGTAGCTTCAAAGGGCTTACCTACTCCTTAAGTCGTTTGTAAGTCTTACGCCTATCGATCTGCTTGAGTTTGATCAGCTTGAACAGTGCTTCAATCTCAATATCAATGTATATAGCTTCGATATCGAAACGAATGCTGTAGAATCTAAGCGGACAACTGAGGGTAATTATAATGATACGCTCAATATCCTATCGCATGATAATCACGCGTTCTACATAACGAACATCGATAAAGTTCAATCTCGATACAATTGCCCCGAGTGCTCGATGGTATTCGAAAATAATGAGCGAATGCGAGCTCACACCCAGAACAAATGCGATCAAGTCAATCTTGAATCATTTCCGAAAGAACCAACGATCTACAAGCCCGCTGATAATAGAATCAAAAATTTGCTAGCGAAGTATTCGATGAAAAAGAAAATAGATCACTACCTTGACCACTTCATCGTATATGGTTTTGAAGCTCTACATGAGCAAACCCAACAGCAACATGGGCAAAATACCGAATTCACGAGTAAGCATGTTCCCGTATCTGTAAGTATGTCGGACAGCTTGACGAATGAAGTCCAATGCTTTATCAATGAAGACCCGAAATTATTGATTGAAGATATGGTTGCCCATATCAACAAGGTATCCGATTTGATTAGTCAATACCATAAGAACAAGTTCAGTGCCATCTATCACTCAATCCACAAACAAGAGCAACGACTTGAGAAGTCTAATCCAACAATGATGGAAGGAATAACAATCGAGAATATCAAGCAGAAGCGAAAGGAACACCCTAAACCTAGCTCTTTCCTCAAGTACAAAGCGAAAATTGTTAAGGATAGAGAGATTCTCAATCAAATTCTTGAACAGACACCGGTCATTGGATACGACACTGGACGATACGATATCAACATCATTCGAAATGAACTCTTCGGAGTGATTAGGACTGAGAATATCAAGTTCGTTATCAAGAGTGGTGGATACTGGCGATTGGAACAAACAGCTTCAAGATGCTTGACATGATCAACTATGTTCCAGCCGGAACGAGCTATGATAACTATCTCGAGACCTATCTAGGTGGCTGTAAATCCGAAGATAAGTTCGGATGCACTTGCGAGCTAACTAAGGGTGTATTTTCATACGACTACATGACCAGCTATCAGGTCCTTAGCGAGACTAAGCTACCGCCGAAAGAAGGTTTCTATAGCAAGCTCCGTTGCTCTCATATTAGTGATGACGAGTACAAGCGAGGACAGTTTGTCTGGAAACACTACAAGATAAAGACCATCAAAGACTATCTGATTTGGTACAACAATCTCGATGTAGTACCCTTCATAAAGGCCGTTCAGAAGCAGTGTGAGTTTTTCAAGACCTTCGACCTTGATATGTTCTCTGATGGAGTGTCTCTGCCTGGACTTAGCGAGAAAGTCATGTACAAGTCTCAAGAGCTACGTTTCCCAGACAAGACACCAGGCAAACCATTCAATTTCCCTGAAAAAACGATACTTAGGCTATATCGAACAAGATGAGAAGGCTCGACGCACATTTTCAATGACTAAGAATCATCTTGATAAGCTACTCCAAAAACAGAAGTACATTTGCAACTACTGCTACTGCCAACTCAACGAAGAGAATGTATCAGCCGATCATATCAACAACAAGAAAGGACACGAGGATGGTAATATCATCATCAGCTGTGTTTCTTGTAATGTTGCACGCAAGGATATGAACGTCAAGGCTTTTCGCCATAAGAAGTTGATCGAGCTCACTGCTGACAGGCTCGTCTATTCGATCGATGAGGAGCAATCAGATATATATCGTAAGATGAAAGCCAACATCGCAGGCGTCAATCGCTTTGGTAAACGCAACGAGACTAAGATCCGAGGTGGTAAGCTGTGTAAGAAGGTTATCGGATACGATGCTAATGCCCTTTACCTTTGGTGCCTCGGACATGAGATGCCTTATGGTCGATTGACTACTACATATGCATATGATGGTGTCATTGACGATATCAAGGCGGATAAAATCTTCGGCTTCCTTGAATGCGACATCGAAACTCCAGAACACTTGAAAGATTATTTCGGTGAGATGGCTCCAATCTTCAAAAACATCGAGATCGATCCAACCGAGGAAATCATTAGAAAACACATGCTCGACTACAGTCAGTCGCGTGGTAAGAACATGGCTAAGAAGAGTCGAAAGCTGATCGGTAGCTACTTTGGTAAGCAAATCCTTATCTACACCCCTCTGCTAAAGTGGTATCTCGAACATGGTTTGGTGATCACTAAGACTTATAGCTTCATCAAGGCGAATTCTAACAGATCATTCGGTTCATTCATGAGTGCTGTATCGGATGCCCGACGACAAGGTGATGTGCTGATATGATGAAACTGGTAGGTAATGCAGCATTTGGACGCAGTGGCATGGGTATGACCAAGCATAAAGAGGTTAAATTCATGTCAGATGAAAAAAAAAACGTCTACAGAGCTACTGAACACTTATCGTTTAGCTCTAAAACGGAGCTGAATGATGGAACAGTTGAGATGACAAATTGCAAGCGTCGAATCAAGCTTAGAAATCCCATCCATTTGTCGATCGCAATCTATCAGCTCGCTAAGCTACGCATGCTCCAGTTCTACTATGATTGCGTCGATTCTACTTTGACCGCTCTGACTTCCAATATCAGGGTGCATCGCCTTTAGCGCTAAAAATCTTTTCCCTGATCTGATCAAACCTGAGCTACGAGATCACTTCAAGCAGCATAAGTACGAATGGTTCCCTCGGGATGACACTGAGGAAAATGCGGCATATGATCGACGTACTCCTGGTCTATTCAAGGAGGAATTCAGATGTAATGTTATGGCAGTCTGAGCTCGAAGAACTACATCTGCTACCTGTCAGACGAAATCGACAAGAAGACTAATAAACCCAAGATTAAGCTATCAGCCAAGGGTGTCCAGAAATCTCGAAATGGCAATGTTTTGATACCAGAAAACTTTGAATCGGTAGTGAAAGATCGCATAATGTTCCAAGGTACGAACAAGGGGTTTCGCATTTGTAAGGAGTCTAAATCTATCATTACTTATTCTCAAACCAAAACAGCGCTCAACTACTATTATGACAAGCGACAGGTACTGTCGGACGGTATTTCTACGATTCCGCTCAAAATCTAAGGGGATTATATTGCCCAATATTTTTTGTCGTAAATATAGACAATGGACGCGCTATAAGAAAAACTCTATTATGATCCAGAAACAGGTTTCATATCAGCAACTGTACTCCATAAGAAAGCGAAGAAGATCGATTCTTCGATCACACTCAAGCAAGTGAAGGATCGGTACAAATCCAAGCTTGACATTCAGCGGCACGTTGAGCAAAAAGCAACCTATGACGACTATAGAATCGCTTCAAGTAATCCAAACTCGTGGCAAATGGATCTTTCCTTCTGGGAGGGGAAATCGATACTAACCGCAATCAATATCAACTCGAGGTTAGGGTTCGCTAAGCTGCTAAAAAAATAAGAGCTGATATTGCTTTGAATGGAATCAAAGAGCTTATCAAGGAATACAAGGTCAGTGTATTAACCACCGATAATGGAAAAGAATTCATGAATCGTAAGGTTACTTCCTATCTCAAATATTTTTCTGAATAATTTGGCAAATGTATATCAAGTCATATATAGACACCCAATAATGTGCCCAACTTGCGTAGATAATGAACGTGAACTTGTAAAGCTGCGACGTAAGCTATGGATTATCCAAGAAGTAAGTCGCATTGATGAACCTTGATGCAACTGCTAATTTCCGTAAAACCGTAGCGAATCAGATGTATAAACACGAATTGGAAGCTATCTTTGGTGTTCCGTTCCGTTGTATCAAAGACCGATATCTCAACCTGCTCAATGAGCGAAATCGCATATGTCATTCCTATCTGCCTTTTCGCCATAAGTCAAATATGCCGAGCTACTGGTAGAGAATAATTGATTCATTTTTTATGACTCACCTCATATAGGATCAAAATGTTTCCAGATTTCACATCCCTCGCTCAGAGAGAGCAAAAACAACAGGAGCTGCTCGAACGAGCGGAGCGTCGAGTGAGGCAAGCGAAAACTAAGCGACTGATGTACGAAGGCACATCATGGGCTACTGATATTTCCAATGGCATCACTACAGTCCCCAAGAAATCAACCGAATCCATTGAGACAGATATCAGTACTGGGTCGGATGAGGCTATTCTATCAGAAGCAAAGCCAACTCTGGATGGAATGATTAATAAAATAATTGATCAATCAGGCTTAAAAAAGTATCATGACGAAAACTCGAAAAAACCCTGAGTTATCATCAGTAGGAACTAACACAGAACCTAATGTTAGATTACTTTCCGATGTTAAACTAGACGGTGTTAGTATCCCACCAGTACAGAGAAAGTAAAGCCCAGTTTGGATTACCTTTAAAGAATGCTTTAATCCATTCCCTCGACGCAACCTGGTCTTCACTATCTCGAATCGTATCTGCTCTTGATGTATCAACTGGTGGGATACTAACTCCATCAATTGAAACATCCGATAGTGGAATTCACCCAGTTAAAAGAAACGGTAGCGACACTGTAAAACAAGCTATTAGGCTACCATCCGCTCCGTAAAAACCGGCCTAAAATACAAGAAATACGATGCGTTTGATTGGGTCGCCACTGAAGCTAAAATCCGAGATATCCTATATGATGGTGAGAGCAATTCGATCGATGAAAATGGCGCCATGCATAATGAAGATAAACCGCCACGATCAGATAGAAAGAGAAGAGGAGAAGATGACCTTCAAGACCATAACACTCCTTGAAAAGATCAAAGGCTATATTTAAAATGCTTAAACACATCGACTTCTACAAAGCTGGATGCTGATGGAGCTAAGAGAAAGCTTATCTGGTTTATTATTCATTATAAGGATTTGCTGGAGGCTAATAATCTTCAAAGAGAGTGGTTAGAACACCCGAATGGAGCATCATTCTTCTGACTGTCTTTGTAACGCCTAACCCGCTACATTGTACCACTATTCCATGCCTCTTCCGGATTGCGTATAGCGTATACTCTGCCTGACGGTCGCCACTCATTTGGCCATTTCGACAAAATCCCCCATCTCGCCACGCCGAGTGGCCATGGAACTGCGGCCTCGTATTGCGCATAAGCGCCGCCCGCCTGATGCACCTAGTGACAGCGACGAGAGCACCGGTGAAAGCTGGACGTGTGATAGTATCTCTGTGGGATCTACGAGCTTAGGACCTGACCGAAGCTGGCCCAGCCAAAGCAACAACCTTCCGGCTTGCATCGCTGCCGTGGACGATGCAAGTCTCAATAACCGGCCGGCCGGGAACGAGTCCAACGACGACTACGGTCCACCACTCGGGCAGACACGCTTCGAATCCTGGGCCGAATTTCATTTGTTCTTGGCTCTTTATTCAGCACAGAGCTACCAGGTATTTAGGTTTCGGTTGTTACTGATATCTACGGCGACTCTAATCCATATACGTACTCTGTACAGAGCTTTCGCCATCATACTAACATACTAACAAGAGTGTGGAGGAGAGCAACAAGGGGATTCGGGAGAAACAGTCGAAGGCACTTCCGATCCCGAGCTTATGGGAGACTTATGCCAAAACATTGGTGTGCACGCATGCCGGGAAGTTCAAGTCGCGAGGGAACGGCATTCGCCCTCGCCAAGAGTCAAGGTCTATTGAGTGTCTGGCGAAGGTAACCCTGTGGAGTCAACAGACAGAATCGGGCTCCGTCGGGCTCAGTTGGGCCCAGTCGGGCTAGGTTGGGCCCAGTCGGGGTCGGTCGGGCTTGCTTAGACTTGGTTTTGTACGATGATGGAAAAACTGACTCTTATTTTGGTTTTGATCAGATCAATGCTTGTGTTCAAGTAGTAGACAGGGGGGGGCACTTTCGCATGTATCACGAAGGCTAAAATGGTACACAATCACATGCTTGACAAGCAATCCTACGATCAGTACGCATCGACGCGGACGGCGCTGGACCCGGTGCTTGTCATAACGGTCGGCTTGTTGAGGACTACGGGTGCCAAAAAGTCTAGCATTCTCAAGTACATCCGTGACAACTCTGAAAAGAATCCGACCAAGCGAGATGTTCACAAACTGGTCCGATCACTGAAAGCCTGAGAGCATGCGTCTAGTTCTACGTCAGAGATTGAAGAAGTGGATGGTGGAATTCTCAGATGAACCTGGAAATGTCGGACGTATATTTGTTGACAAGCTCGATGGCAAGGTGCGATTCTTATGTGGGTACTCCAGACTAAATTATTGCTCGCATTTCTTAACGATGTTATTTTTATTTTCAGAAAGTCGCAACATGTATAACTCTGCAAACGAATCACATGAGGACAATTTTTGATCGGTTTCCGGAAGTTCTTATGATTGACGCGAATCATGGGACCAACGCCTCGAAGTACAAGGTATTTTCATTGATGTATTTGGCAAGGGTCAGTTCGTCCAACACGCTGTCGTTCAGAACGAGCGCTATGAGACTTTGTTGACGGCGCTCGAGGCGCTCAAGGCGAACAACGCAGGGTGGAGAAAAGTTCAGTGCGTAATTATTGATAAGGACTTCACTGAGATGTCAGTGTTGAAGGCAGCTTTTCCCGATGTCACGGTGCTGCTCTGCCAGTTCCACGTCATCATATATATCTCCGCGAGGAGATTGCATCGTCAGAATATGGGTTTACGTCTTGGCAGAGCAGCAACTCCAGAGTGTGATAGTATTGCTAGTGTATGCTCGCACTGAGCTGGAATACGACAAGCACCGACGCTATATGCGGCATCTCATATCTATCGGGCATCACCCAATAACACCCCGTATGTGGAGTTGTAGCCGGATTGATCGAGACGCCCCGGTCGGTGGAGTTACCGAACGAGACGTCCCGGTCGGTGAAGTTACCGAACGAGACGTCCCGGTCGGTGGAGCAACTGATGGGGCAACCGAACGCGCTGGTTCAGTCGGTGGAGCAACAGAAAGTGATGGTTCAGTCGGTGGGGCTGCCGGACAGGAGGATGGGACAGAACCTGTCATTAGTGCTCCACATCCGTTCGAGAGCTACTTCCAGAAAAATTGGGACTCCTGTCGAGAGCTGTGGTGCGCGTACAAACGTCAAAATATCGTTATGTTGGGTAAAAACACGAACAACCACCTGGAGTCGTCGTGGAAGCAGCTAAAAGATGTTACCGACCCGTTCGTGGATCTCGATGAGTGTGTGGCAGCAATTATGTGCTATGAAAGTCAAGAAGAGACACGGTTTGGCGACATCACTTACAAGATTGCTGTGGTTCAAGATCCCAAATACGACCGAGAAATGGCTCACCTCGCCAACCTTGTCAGTGCGCACGCATGTGAGCTGATCTTTGAGCAGTATACATATGTTCTTCGTCGTGCGAGCTACAGTTACTATGAATCTGTCCCCGGCATTGTTTTCGTGCGGAATAATACCAGTGATGACGACGCATTAGATGAACCCCGGGCTGAGTATGCTGTCAATAAGCGAAACTGGGAGTGTTCGTGTATGTTCATGTCCACGCGCCTTTGCCGTGCAGACATATATTCTACTTGCGGCGCCAATTCGGTTTGGAAACAATCATCCCGACTCAGTTGCTCAACCCCCGGTGACTTCTTTCCTGGTTACGATCTGCATCAACCACCGAGACCCCGGAGATAGCATTCAATGTGTCTACAGTACTACCAATAGTGAAGAATCTACCATGGGATGCCAACAGGAAGTACCGCGAGGCCACACGGGTCACCAATCAAATTGGTGGTCTTGGCATGCCTCAATACCGCAAGGCCATGCAATTACGGCGGCAGGCTGTACGTCTCGTTAAGCCTGGAGAGTTCCCTGAACTACCAGGGGTATTGCGCAGACAACGGCAGGATATATCCGACGAGGTTGATGAGCTGACAGACACGGTTGGATATGCTGGCGAAAGTGTGTCACATTCTCCAGCCACCTACGAATCCGATTGGTCAACTCAAGCGATTGACGTCACAGAGAATCCCATAGATGGTACTACCCTGAACTTCATCTATAACTCAGTCGCTCCTGGGGAACACCACGGAGCTAGCATTGAACCCCCGACTCAGTCGGTCGATCCCCCGACTCGGTCGGTAGACCGACCGAACCAGCCAGCCAAAGGCTCTCAGGAAGAAATCAGTGACCCTCGGACAGTGGGAACCTTTGCAATCTTGACCCCACCTCGGGCCCGGGGGCGACCCAAGCAGAAACGATCCGTGAATAAAGCAAAGAGGACTCTCAATATCCAGATGGCCATAAATGACTCAGACATGCTCGAACAAAACTTGTCACTGGCAACGGTCACTGATATGCTTACGGACAATGCAACCCATTCCTCGTCCGCAGACGTCGTGAACCGATTTAAACTATTTCAGTTTGATAAAATACCAAGGGCTCCAATCGCATATGTATTGACCAAGCTTCCGCGAAAGAAGACGATTCTAAATCGATTCTAAACCCCGAAGAGCTGACACGAGTTCTCCCGAATGATTTGATTGGGAAGTGCATGGCAAAATTTGTAGCATTGCAGCGATCACATACCAGCCTGCACGAGAACGAAATAACCATCGAGGTTATTGGTTTAGGCGTGTTTGCGACATCGACGATCGCAATAATGAAGCTCGTAAATCGCGCCCGCGAAGCTGTTAAGCGACTGGATATCGCATTGAACTGGATCCACACGGTCGACCACTCGATGCAAGTTAACCCATCGTTTACTGTAGACGAGGACACTGAGCTACCGACGAGATTAAAGAATCTTCCAATCTTTTCCAGAAAGGTAATATGTTGGTGACTACTACTGATATTTGCTAAGGCTGAGTGTACTAATTTATTTGTTCGTGTCATAGGTGGAGCTTATAGACCTGGCTGCGCGAGGTTGTCTTAGTGACACTAATATTCGCTACATGATGGAGCAACTTTTCGGTTCCGACAGTGGGGTTGTGGCAGTCAGTCCGGAAATGATCGGAATTGTCGTCGAAGGTCGTGTCACTACCGACATTAATGCACTACAAAGTGCATTAGCTGGATTGACACATGAGCGCGTGTTGATCCCTATAAACTGCAATAGGAATCACTGGTGCTCGATCATGATTGATCTCTCAAGAATGGATATACTTGTGTACGACCCCATGGCGTCAAGCTACATGGCCAGTGTTCGAGCGGTGGCGCAGCACTTGATGCGTTTTTTGCCGGTTGTGGACACGAAACGTTACCACACCAGCTTCTTCGAATCTGATCTGGGGATTCAAACTGACAACTATAACTGCGGTGTATACATCCTCACGGCGTTTGAGCAGTTTGCAGGTGCAGAATCTCTGGGACTGGTGAACAAGCGCCTTCTTCAGTACCTGCGCTATCGTTACCTTTGTATGAGCATCTAAATGAAAGTTACATTTTGCATTGGAAGGCTGATGATGTTTCTTCGTGGCAATCATGCGCTCCTGGGCTGACTACATCCACTCGGTAACCGCGATTGTGCTACATATGTACCGGTACCGTGAAAGCAAAGTGGGGTGGAGACGTGGGCTTAAGAACCGTCAATTGCTTCCGGATATACGTGACCTACGCGTATAGTTTCGTCGCTCATCACATGGTGATATAACTCCGACTCTGTTTGATTCGGGCCAGGTCGGGCACATTCTGGTCCTGTCTGGTACAGTCGGGAGCTCGCGGGCACATTCGGGTGCAGCAACAAGTGCCATCTTCAAAAGAGTATTAATCCTATCCTCAAGGTTAACAAAATTTACAAGGAAGGATAGCTGTGGCTGATGCTAATTTTAATATTTATATATTTGGAAATGACACTAACAAGCATCGTCCCACTGTGCAAGGAGAAATTGACTGGATTGCTACGCTTGAGCGGTTCGTGTCGATGGCCCAGGATAAGGGACTTCAATTAGTCTCAAATACTGAGATGGACAAATCTAAAATTTCCAAGACTTATGAGCCAGCTGATGCCAGCATTGATGACCTTCCCGGAATCAAAACCGAAAAAGATGAAGATATGGATAAGCCACTTTCTATCCCAGAACTTGAGTCGAAAACAATCCACACCGAGTATTATAAGAAGCTTGCTGATAATCATGTAAATATTGCGGTATGGTTGCGTCCGATTAGTGATTCAGAAAAGGGGGAAAAATCCACCCGAGCTACTATCTGGGTGTGGCTCACCCTGATAGTAGCTCGGGTGGATTCCCCCCCTTTTCTAGCCAATACGTACTAAACCATTTCATTTCAGCAACGCTCAGCACAAGCAAGTGAAGGGGGACGCAATGTCATTTTTAATGAAAAAAATCCGATGGATGGACACCTTCTAATCGCTACTTACTGAGCTCGAAGATTAGGGGAAATATATAGAAGAAACAGAAGACAAATTTGGAGAAAATCCTCAACGAGAATCAAGTATTGCTTCGAAAAGCCATCTATAGCAACGTGTCAGATGTGATAACCCCGTTAGGCTACGATGACTATGCCGATGAGCAGCTAAAAAAGCTCCATGATGAAGCTGAAGAAGCTTTTGAAGCATATGGAAAAGCGTATAGTCAGTTTGAAAAGGACCTTAGAGATAAAATGAAGTCAAACTCAAAAATCGATAAAGATGTAGTCAGAGCATCAAGAGCAGCAATGAAAGCTACCAAGGCAGTGTACGCTGTTAAGTTTCGAGATTACACGTTACCAGAGCGTGATAGTAAACCCTAGTGATTGTTCAGCCCAACCGACGCAAATGTGGGCCTAAATGTCAGATCAGTGATAGTCAGCAGGCCATGCTAAAAGCACTCGTTTATAAGCAGCACATCGACCAATCTTCGTATGATAAACTAACGATTGACGACAAAAAGCTGTTCAAAGAGATCCTTGCGATCACTCACCTTCAGTACAATTTCTACGACAAGCTTAAAGACCCACTGGAGACCCTTCGAGCTCAATTTGACAAGCTTAAAGGAGAGATGGACTTGGGGAACGGCAATCCAAGCATCACCAAGCAGCTCAAGTCTCTCAGCGTGGATATGTACCGAAATTAGATGCTTAATGATATAGATTTCAAGGAAATTCTTGCTAGACTACTAATAAATACCACACTACAATCATTATCTGGTGGGCTATTTTAATATTAGTAATAATATAAACCATGTTCTTCTTCAACCCCCGCATTACTTCCAGTTCTGGTGGTAGCTATGGCGACAACAGCGACCTAAACGTTGCTGAGCTCAAATCTATCATGAAGAACCTCATCATCCATGATCGCCCACAGAAGACCCAGGCAGCCGTGTGGGCTACCGATCTCGACAAGTTCATCAGGAACGTAGGTGCTTCAACTCAGACTGACGGTTGTCGCGTCTGGGCTTACCAACCGAAAAAAAGAGACAAATACTGTTAAAACGTTTAGTTTGTAGATTGAGTCCATCGCAGATGCTTCATGGGTCTTTTTACCACAAAGTTTTACGTTTGCCCCACATGCACACTAATATCGTTGCTGTTTCAACCCTGGTGCGAATTACATCTCGATGATCTCGCCCATTTTTTCTTTTTGCTTCCTTTGTCTGTTCCATAGTGCTATGTGCTCGTAGAGTATTAATGCAATTAGTGTTAGTATCGATGACTAATAAATAAAAAATGCTCAAATTCTCGCAATTGCTCGCGACTATCGATTTCATGCTCACTAACCAGTTTCATACTAAATGCTTCGATCCCTTGTTCTTCAAAGTGATAGTAAATTGAACAAGCCGTAGTCTTCTTTTGAAGCCAATTGCGGTAGGCGTTTTTATGAGTTCTCCATCGACCATTCAACGAAAGCGTTGTAGAACCAATATATGCAAAGCTTTGATCAGCATTCGCTATCGAATGAATGTATCCCTTCATTAATATATACTTATAGTCCTTTGTATCAGGATACTTCTTTTTGCTATCTAAGCAATACTATTCCTAACTAATTTATTCCGATATCCTCAATAAACATTGATTTTTTGTCGCTGATACTTACTTCAAGTATGGCAGACTGTCCTTCGGACGTTTTGGTAGGGAGGAACACACTATCACCAAGAACAACGATCTTGTCAGTTTGTAGGAGGGTAGATCCAACAATCTGACTCGGTTCATCGCTTGTGAGATTTGTTCGTAAATCTTTACTCGGTCTGCAACCGATGGTTCTGTTAGCTCAGAGATAACTGCCTTCAATTCATCGATCTCCACCTGCTGACGAAGGACAAGCTTGTGAAGCAAGCATGCTACTTCGGAATATTCGACGCTATATGAGATTCCCTCCATGTCAGTCTCGGGGTCCTCAACTTCCAAGCCATCGCTTTTATGGAATGTAATGCAATACGGTTTTTGGTCGGGTTGGGGTGACGCCCTCCCGGTAGACGGCGCCGAGTTGAGTCTCGACGTCGCTCTGCGGGCGTTGTCCTTGTGACAGCGCCTAGGCCTCAGCGGGACTGTGGCTAGCGTCTCCGTGGGCAAGGTGGCAAGGTGGCGTAAGCTGTGGCCTAGGCCTCGCCGCGCAGAAGGCTTCGCTGCGTGCTATGACCGAGCTTGCCGTAGCGGGCGGGCTGTAAACGGAATGGCCCAGGAAGATGAACTGAACGCACGACAAGACCAAGGCGTGGGGCGGGCTCCCGATCAGGACTTTCTACTCAGCAAGACGGCGGACGAAGGATTCGGCAAGGAGAAGCGCAAGGACCAAGAACAGATACTACAGATCGAGTCGCTAGGCACCGAAGCTGTTGTCGGTCGGCGAGTCAGATACGTGCAACATGAAGAAGAAGAACAGAAACTACAGATCAAGCCACGGGACCGATCGCCAACGGACCCTGCGGGTGCCTGACGCTGACGGAGAGACCGGAGAAGGAGAGCGACGCAGCGAGCGCCATTTTCGCCAAGGACGAGGGGGAGGGAGGGGGAGCACGGAGAGCCGCACATTCCTGACGTATGCGGAACCGGTATTACCGGTATTGTACCTTGTACAATATCACAACATGCTTCGAGAAAGAGGTGAATATGATTCTCCAATAGCAGATTCATTACAAGGTAAAGTAGATTGAGCAAATGCTTGAGCACACTTTCAGCATTTACCATAAGGTAGCGGGGTTAAGTCTCGACTAAAAGGACGCGGTCTAAAAGGAGCTGGAGTTGCTCCACTAGAAGGGGTCGTACGCCGTGGCCAAACCTACAATCTCAATGAGATTCAGGGCTAAGCAACTCCGAGTGCATACGTCTATAAGCAACTCGGGAGCAAATTGTGGATGTCGATGCTAGACCGTTATTCAGTTGGAAGGCAAATAATAGCTCAGAGGTAGGTAGTATTGCCGTTGCTCATACAGAGCGGCATGTTCCAACCGCTGCTACCATCGTTAACAGAGTTATTAGATTTAATAAATATATTGCCATTGCACGTAAACCGGCAGTACCATAGCTTGCATTTGTGTAGTAAGTATCCGTTGCAAATAGAAGCTTGCCGATATTGTTAGAAGCAGTGGTACCACTACCCGCAACGACGTACAAGCATCCACCGGATGGATTAGCCGTGGAGCTGAGAGGGGCTTAGCAAATGGCATCTGAAGATGCGGCAAACGTGAAACCCGTTGGAAAACCAGTTTTATACCCTCTGGTATTGCCGAAGTCTAGCATTAGCTTGTATGTCTGCGAGTTCCATACGAATAGCGAAGATTGCTTCCAATCTATTTGGAAGAGTGGCTGCGATACAGCAGATGCGCCAAGCTGAGAGATGGTTTGGGCATTATCGCTGTATACCAGATTCAGAAGAGGATAGCATATATCGGAACTGGTTGAAGTACAGCTAGATGCTAGCACTAAGTCAGAGCTGTCTGAGCTTCGATACATATTAACCTGCTGGGTATTAAGGGTCGAGCCCCAATATTTTAGATTGTTGTTTATTACAGACTGACTTCCCGAGCTTCCTAAACCAAAGGTGAGCCCATTCGCGACTAGATTTAAATTAATCTTGCTGCTAGCCCCAAGATAAATCCCACCCAAGCATTGAATCGTTCCAGTGGTACTCGAGGTTGATGCAGCTGTACCCGATAAAGAGAGAGTAGTAAGCCCGCTGAGCGAGCGAGAAGCTCCAGTGAATGTTAGATTACCTTGGATATTGACACCTCCGTAGATAACCAAGGCACAAGATGGTATAGTCTGGCGAATACCAACAAATCCATTGTTGCTCACCACGAGCTGGTTGACACTGTTTGTCCGTATCGAAAAATAGTTGTTATTTGAATTGCTGCTATCGTAGTACTAATTAAGCCTTGCATATTGATCAGCAGTTGTGCTCTTTCCTATTGTTAGATAGCATACGGATGTAGTTGGAAGTGAAGGCATTGTAAGTAACGCTATTCGCCCATTGGTCCTGGCAGATGCCACGCTAATCGAGGTCGCCGATAGAGAGTTAATACCAGATATGTTGCTCGAGCTATCAAGCACAAGAGCCTTAGATGGAGCTGCTGTGCCTGGCGTGATGCTTAGAGTATAGGCTGGTGCTGACGATAAAGCAGCACCATTAACAGTCAACTTAGAGCTCCAATGCCAGTAATATCACCTCCTGTTCCAGGGACAAGGGCAACACCAGGTGTCACTGTCCCTTGGGTGATTCCGGTGATGTAGGTTAGTCGATAATCGTTTTTATTGAGATAGAGGCTTTGTGCGTAATCGTACGTTAGAAAACCGCTTGCATCCAGCGTGAGATAGAATGCACGGTTGTAGATCGGTGATGTGAATATTAGTTGAGGATAACAAAAACCAGAACTCATAGTTGTTTTTGTCTCAAGCTATATAGATCGAGTGATTAAAGACGCGATCATGAGCGGTATTCCAGCTTTTGGCGCTTCACTCCCGAAAAAGTTCAAATCAGCATCCATGGGTGATATCCGTGCGCTTGATATCAAGTCTCTATTTAGAATGGTTGTGCTTGGCCCGTCTTTCTCAGGTAAAAATAACTTATGTATGTTCATTCTAAAGCATTCTACTCACGTGTTTGCGCATCTAACAATTATTGCTCGCAATCCTCACCAAGAGCTCTATGAGTATCTACGCGACAAGTTGGATGGATTCATCACGTTTGCTGATCCCTAAGCTCCACCGAGTGTTGATCAAGTGCGTCATACTCCAATGAGCTCTAATAAACCTGAGCTTGTGATCATTGATGATTACAGCAATGATAAGCTACTCCAGAAGAATCTGTTCTCTCATTACATGACAAGAGGCCGACATTTCAAGCTATCAACCATCTTCTTGAGCCACAGCTACTTCGCAACAGATAAGATGATTCGCCTGAATTATGAATACATAGCCATTCTAAAAGCCCAATTCGAAGCGTGATTTAGAGATGGTTGTAAAAGATTTCAATATAGATGGACTAAATGATCGGAACATAATGGTCGCATATAACAAGGCCACGGCATCCAAGGGTCAGATCCTGCTTATATACTCTGTTAAGGGTCAGATCCGTTATAATTTTAATAAAGTTGTTGATCTATCTCAGTTATAAAAAAAGCATCGTTGCTTACGACTGTTGTTGCTCTAACCAGCGCTGGTGCATTTTTGAGCGTCGATGTGGTGCTAAATTACCTCTACTGAGTGTGATCCTACACTCACACCAATGCGTTGACTCATTCGAGCCTTAATTTTATCTTTGTTTGATTTGGTGTAATCCCGAGCCTTTTCTAATCGCTCTTCTCGATTTTGTTGATAACGTTGGCGTACCATTTCTTGGTGTTGCTCGGGGGTACGGTATGCCGCGTTCCTATTTACGCAAGCTGTGCAATCAATAACAAGTTGCTCAAATCCATGCAGATCTTAAGGATTTTCAATTTCATGCTCGCTAATTAGATGAATACTAAAACAATCAACTCCATATTTCCGAAAACTATGATATATCATTGAATGACACCGATCCTCTTTACCATCTTCCCACCGTTTGAATCCTTCTTATGACGTTTGAATCGACGGTGAATTGATTACGTAGTACTACCTATATATACGATGCTCTCGTCTTCGTTGGTGATCTTATATACGCGTCCTATCATAATGATATAAAGTTATTATATTTTAGTCATTTATTGCTTAAATATGATTTTACAAATATACTAACCAAAATGGCGATCTTTCTGAAACTCGACAGTACTAATCTTGTTCAAGATAACTATAACTCGACTTGGAAGTATTCGTTTCCTGGTTCGGCTGCTGACTTCCGGGATGTAGTTGGCGCCATCCAATCGATCACGATGTATAACAGTGAGTACAATATTGATTTATTCCAGTTCCAGAACACTAACTTCAAAGTTGAAGTCCCTACCGCAGCCACAACTTCTACGATCAGCATCACTCTACCAGATGGCATATATTTTTATGACAATATTAACCAAAGCATCCAGATGGCTCTCGTCAATGCTGGAGCGTATTTGATCGATCCATCTAGGAACAACGTATTTTATCTGAAAGTAAGCGAGAACAGCGTTTATTACTCGTGCCAAATCGATTTCTCTCCAACTCCAACAACTTTACCGACAATCGGTGGTACTTGGACAAGACCTGCTACAGGATTGTACTCTACTGGTGGTACTGGTTTGCCTACGACAACTCGCGTTCCTCGACTAATCATCGATAATGCTGAATTTGGAAAGGTATTGGGCTTGACTGCTGCTACATACCTATCAGCTTCTGCTACGGTAGCCAGCGCTCAGCTGTCAAACATCATTCCACAGATTCACCCCACCAGTTCATACATCGTTCGTTGCGATTTGATCAAAATGAATATGTTGCTTCTGGTGATATTGTTAGTGCATTCGATAGAGGTGATGCTGAAATTGGTAAATTGATTTCATACAAGCCGAGTCTGAATGCCTGGATGAATTGCCACAATGGTGCTCGGTCAACGATTTCGCTCAGCATGCACAACCAAAACGATAAAAATGTAATTTTCCGCGATACTTCCGTATCTATCATGCTCCTACTGAGACCAAAAAAATAAAGTATTTGATAATTTTGTTCTTCTTACAATCTAAAGCTACCTTCGGGCTTGTGCTTCGCTCTGAGCACAGCCATCTTTGCCTTCATCTCAGGCGATCCTTTCACTAATTTCTTACCCTTAGGTTTAGCTACTCCAACACCATAGCGACGACGGACTTCACCGCGTTGGGACTTGATTCGATTTTCATGCTCAGGCTTCGTTGCCTTGGAGAGGAGGTATCGCTCACCAGCATCAACCACATCTGTCAGAACTCCTCTTCGCTTAGCATAACCAAGAGCATTCTTCGCTGCCTTCTTCACGTCCGCCATGGATACGCGACCACCCTCCTTATTGCTATCAGAGTCATAAACTCCAATACCTGTGGGAGGCTTGGTCGCAGCTGTGGCTGTGACAGCAGCTGTTGGTTGTCCAGCATAGATGGCTAAAGCAGGATCAGCAGCATCTACAGCCTTGCTTAATAGACCTGAGTCCTTCGCAAAGCGATACGCAGCTCCCCAAATCTTACTGAATATACTCGCACCATGCATACCGCCACCATTTAGATGTTTGAATGGATAACCAATCTACTTTTTAGTCATTGATAAACGCGTGCCTTTACCCGCTTTATGTGCTATTAGAGCTTTCGCATATGATTCAGGATGCAAATGTAAGGTGGCACCAGAACCATTTAGCTCATCTTTCGTTAAGGATAGTTTCCCTGTTTTGATAGCTCTCTTGAGCTTCGCCTCAGGGATAGATAACAAAACTGCTAATTCCTTGAAAACCATGATTATATTTACTGAATAAGAGAAAATATGATTTTTTTTAAATTTAATCCTGAAGGAAACAAATATAGTAATATAATATAATAATACATTTGCACCATGATCGGACATATCTATCGCATCATTCATTTGGAAAGCGACATTCAGTACTTTGGTTCGACCTTCAACGAACCTCGTAAGAGATGGCAGCAACACAAGAAAAGTTCCAGAAATGGATTAATTACAAGCACAGTGAAGTTAATATTTATCCTTATTTTCAACAGCTCGGAATCAATAACTTTAAGCTAATTCCAATTAAGGATTATGAAGTAGTTGATCGTAAGCACCTGGAGGTATATGAACAACTATGGGTTTCAAAATTGAAGAGTGTCAATAAAAATAATCCTTGTAGTCTTCACTGTCTATTCAAAAAGCAGTACATGGGACGGTACGACCAAAATAGGACTCGACCAGCGAGCTATACAGAGAATAATAGCTGTCCGTGTGGTGGTAAGTATCAAAGCTGTTCGAAAGAACTCCACTTCAAAAGCGAGCGCCATCTACAATGGGTGCGAAATGGAGTAGCAAACAAAGGATCCGTTAGTCTCAAGACTCAATATCAATGTGGTGGTCAGTTCGTTAAACAAAAACGTGATTTCAATCTTACGGACGCCATAGCTCGGCACAGACTTGGATTCATGACGTCGGATCTTCACCATTTTGTTTGGCCCGTTTGGTAAGTTTGTGCAACATCTCGAAGCTATCCGGTAGGACCGTCCGAATGGATATTACGCAGCAGTAAACTTTCATTTTGTTAATACTCAACATTAAAGATATTTCTCTTCGTACTGTTGCCTTTGTCTGCTTCTTCAGGTTGTCCTTTTCGAAGGGTACGATAACCCACGAAAAGCGAATATCCGAATTATGTGGATGACGGGAAACTACATGCCCTACCATCATGAGCAATACATTGCGGGAATTTACTAGTCTTAAGTCTCCGCTGTGTTTTCGCTTAGTGTGGCCTCCTCGCGCGCGCACTTCTTCTGCTTCCAGAGCTCCGCGACCTGCCGCAGCTTTAGGTGCGACTGCGCCTGCTCGTCGTCTGGGAGAACGTCTGGGAGAACGTAGTCCGTGTACTCCTCGAGACCCAACTCCGTTTGCCTGCTTCCTGATAAAATGCAGCAATCTTTGTTAACGACGTGTGATGCACGCACCCTAGCACTTCTACCTACCACCGTGATAGTTGCCGAGGAGCCGACCATTGCGGTCAGCAACTACTGATATGACCAAGCAGAATGCTTGCGCTGGTTGGAACTGTTGCTGAAGTTATCGAACTGCGCGTCCAACCTCAGCTACATGAATAAAAAAGCAGCAAACTTTGTTAAGCATATGCGTTGCACATATCCTATCCCTGTTACTTACCACCGCGTTAGTTGGCGAGTTGCTGACCATTTTGGTCAGGTGACCGGCATGTCTTGGGCTGGTTAGACCAGGCCTAGCTATTGTTCACATTGTCGAATAGCGCTAACTCAAGCAGCGCTTTCATGTAAAATGCAACACGGTGCTAGGCGCTGAAGTGAACATTACTTTAGTCACTTCGTTGTATCGAGTCTCCGATGCTAAGGCGGCGCAATACCCATGTTGTGAGCTAGGGCGATTTCTTTCATAGAGGCAACAATTGGTGCTGCTACCTCTGTAGTAATTTGAACCGCCTTAAGACCCGGTTGCTTTCTCGCTCAAAGGCAATGATCATTTCCGGTTTCGCTGTCACTTTATCGATGCTTAGCTTATGAGTGATGACAATGGAGTTCCTGTGCTGTATGCGCGACAACGCTACGTATGTGAATGCCACGTTGGGAATAGAGTTCGAATGGAAAACAATGCACATACAGGTTGAACCTTGTACTTTGTGAACAGTCATCGCGTAGGCTAACCTGAGCAGAATTCCTCTGCGGACAACACGCAAGTCGCTTGATGCTTTACCCCATGATATTTCCTTTGGGCAATAGGAACTATGTTTGGTACGTCTGCAAGTAGAGAAGGCCCCAGATACGTATTTGTAATTTTGACAAGTACGAAAGGTAGTTCGCTTTCCAGGAGAAATAAAATATCGTACACCTCAGCGTTTGTACCACTGCACAAGCCTACTGTCTAAGTCATGTTCAATGTTAGAGTGACTGGCGCTCCAACACAGAGTTTTATCCTACTTGCTACAACTCGATCGTGATCTGAATCCGGCAATTTTGCATCCTTTATGAGTGCAATTACAGTTCCTACAGGGATGTCTCTCTTGGTGGTTAGTCGTTTTTGCTGTACAAAATGCTGCGCGGTGATGTTTACGATGGCCGTATCTGAAGCTAGAATTCTCTCGTCATTGGCAGCGTTGACATCAATATTTTTGTGGGCTATGCGTTTCGCTTTGGAGATCCAGCTAGGTTTTTGGATTGTTTGCAAGCAACGGGAGTGAAATAGATCTACATCAGCAGAGGTAGGGGTTTGCTTCTTAGGCGCCGTAGCGCTGCAAACCATTCAGGGTCCCGTTTCCCCCTGTTTTGGCTAGTAAGCATACACACATTATCAATACTCTCCCAAATCTCTCTTCCTCTACGATGTATATCGTTCGTGATTTTCGACCGAGGCGTAGAAAGCGCGTAAGGAACTAAAGGCTCTATCTGAGCAGCGTCGCCAGTAAAAAACATATCTTCCTCCAAACAACTCGTCACGATGATCAGGCCAAATGTCACTCATTTTTTGTCTATCCAATAAATCATACCGCATGAAATCATGCTAAATTCGTCTATAATGACGAGATGGACATCTTTGTATGGCTGTTGCAACTTCTTCAGTATTGCCGGCCCACTCTTGGTTTCCGACAGCGATGTATAGTTGACAGAAATGGCTGATCGTGTAAAGAAGCAAATAGTAGTGCAGAGCCCAGGGTCACCCATTGATGTTAAAAGCAGCAGTGCCCTGGTGAGCAGTAGCGATACTCTTTTGGAAGTCCTTTTAGTAGTAGCGAGCTCGCCAAACACATTGTGGAAGTCCTTAACAATGTGCTTTATTAACCAACTCTTACCCGACCCACCCTCACCATTAATAATCATTTGCATTGGTTGACAGTATGAATTATCCAGCGAAGTTCGAAACCTCTTCCTAGACTAGTACATTGCTTGCGCAAAAGGTATCCATTGTGACTCTGACATTGCTTCTAGCTCATCAGATACGTTATCGCTATCATTAATAGGGTATCCGTAGTGTGAAGTACGGTTTTCATTTTGCCGAACAGCACTGCCAAATCTGCGTGATTCACTATTCTCTTTTAGCCAGGGTTTCAAACAACCTTTCATGAAATCCCGGGCGTTGTTGACGGCTTCCACTGATTAGGCATGTCTACTTTTCCATTCGTTGATAGTCTGCGAAACCTCAGGTTAGTAGTTATCCCGTTCCAGTTGTTGTTCGAAGCCCTCTGTGCTTGTATGACTAATCAAAACGTACTGTGAAGGCGGCAGTGCTGTTACGCCACACGCAGCCTGCGTCTGTTGCTTGAGAAAATCGAGCTTTTGTTGTCTAGCAAGTTTTCCATTTGACTCTTCTAGAAGTTCGCTATGAAGGCGAGAGTTCTGCTCTTTAAAGAACCGATCAATGCACGCGTCGTCGGTTAGAGGAAGATCCTCCAAGCTGCGCCATGGCACGTAGAGGAAAACCTCGGAAAAGCAAAAATTGGGATCAGTACTGTTTGGCCGCATCCACGGCGACTTTTGCACCACGATCGCCTTTGCTCTCCGTACAATATACCCTTCTCCATCCCTACGAGTCCAAAACGCAGCTAATATTTGCTTCTCGGTGATGCTATCCATCATAGTTTTCTCTGAAAGTAGCAAAGCTCATTGGTTCGAATGTTGCGTCGCTGGGTCTGTCGACGTTTTCAATTCGAATAGCGTCCGTATCGGAAGTTTCTGCCAGGGCGGCAAGATCATCTAATCCTCTCGGTTCTACGCGTTTGTAACGTCAATCATGACGCAACGCTTTGACCTTCACGATTGTCCTCGATTTGCTGTGCATCGGCAAGTTTTGAAGAAGCGTACAGATGGCTTCTGGTGCCCCCACTTCACGCACAGATAAAGTAGCATTTGCCACCTTTTTTAATATCGAGTGGTAAGGTAGGTTAGAGTCACAACGCTGTACTGCTTTGGCGATAAATGCGTATCGTCCGATGCCAAACTCGTCTCGATTTTCGTGGAGTCTTGCAATGGTTTTGGAAAACCAAAACGGCACCGTAAGTTTTTTTTCTGCAAGAGGAATTAGCGTGGCATTCATGTTGCTGCATCCGCTGAACTAAACGTGATAAGTCACAGTTCCGTTCGTCAGCTTCGACGGATGGGGGTCTCATTGCTATAATGTCGATTTCGTCTATCCGCTTAGCGGTGCACGTTAAGCATGAGCACGTTTCTAGTTCAGCTATAGTTTTTGATAGAACTGATATGTGCTTATCTACAAATGCTGCGAGTGTAGCTCGTCCTTCCTCTGTCTCTGATAAGCTCACAACGTACGTTTCATCCTGTATCCATAGCAAGCAATGGATGTGGGGTGATCCGCGTTGCTGAAATTCAACGCGCCAAAAGTGGTCTGAGATCTTGCCAAGTGGCTTCGCTCTTCCGCATAATATACTCTTAAAACAATATTGGAATCGCCTGTTGAAATGCCTTGCGCTAATGTCCGGGTTCTCGTTGAGGAATCGTCTTCTCTCCGCACACGACAAACGTTTGCAATCTTCTAGTGTCAACAAAGGGTTACAGGCTCTTGCAAAGTCTGGCCAAACAGTGTCGGCCGCGCTTAGTGTAAGAAAAACCGTGGGCCATCGTGTAGGAAGCGATCGATTTCCGATCATCGACATAAGGTCATCTCGAGTATTAGCCCAGTACAACCCGCTTCCTCGCACAACCCGAAAAAAAAAGGCTTTAAAGAATCTAAAACCTGCATTGCTGCGTTCAACTCTACGGTTTCGTTCTGTTTGTCCTGTTCGTCATTGTGACTGCGATCACGACCGATGCCAGCAGATTGAATAGCATCATATCTACGCTCAGTAGCGCCCACTCGCCGAACTAAGCCATCAATTTGACGACGCTGTAATAGATTCATGCAAAAAAATGAAATTGCCATTCAAATTGCACCCGTCCAATCGGGATATCGGCGTAAAAGCCTACGCCGTCGATCTGGCGGAACTCGTACAGCGCCCCAGGACGCCACATTAGGCCTGTTCGAGAAACCCTTCTTGACCTTCGAATCCCGGACAGTGATTTGGGCAATATATGGCTTACTCTTGACAGTAGTGAGACCATTTAGCGCCTCCTGCGTCGAATCAAAGACACCGTGCTGTGACGCGTCGATGGCAGTCACGCGGGTGCCGTTGTTTGCTCTCAGACGTTCGGATGAGAGGCAAGACATCTTGACAGTCACACTGACACCAGCTGCTGGACTCGTCGCGCAGATGAACTGTCGGAAGTCGTAGACCTTGGAAAAGACGTCCTCGTGAATGGCGTCGGGTATGTCCATTTTAGTTGGGCAACTTTCAAAGTGTGCGATAACCCAAGGTGAGTGCTGGATGGCGTAGCGTGGTCGGCGGAGCAAAAAGCACTGTGACTTGATAGAAATGCGAGGGCGTAACGCTTGAGCCGCATGGCTCCTTATGCATAAATAACATATACCAACTGGCCAGTCAGTACATTTTCCGTACTTACTCGCATATTTTTTACGAGCAGCGCGACCTCTCACATATTATTTACGAATTCCCTCGAGGCTGATTTAGCCCCCATCCTGTGACTAATCAGAGTGAGCCGAACGCTTACAAAGGGATGGACCAGCCAAAGCATATAAAACATCCATCCCAGAGCGTTTCAAATCGTCAAGTATAAAGTGACATTTTAGGTAATCCGTCAGTTGCTGATACAAAGACGACTCTTCAAGGTTCTATAAAAAATGGAAGTGCCTAAGTTCACCATTTTTTTGCATAAAACCAACGCCACCCGTACCGGTAATTACCGGCACCGCAGATTTAAAAAATCTCAAAATCCAATTTCTAAACAATTTGCAAGCCACTCGCCGCACTTCATTCGTGTTTCCTCAGTAGCCTCTCCGATAGTAACACTGTGATATTGACACAGAAATGGGTCGTCAAACATGGCTGAAGGTACAATCTAAGAAATCAATTCATGAGCCTGTCTGATCATTTCTAATGTGCACCACACAAATGAAACCATAGTGAAAACAAGTGTCTGAGATTCGCAGGACCTATTCCAGGATGACCATTGCTGCCGAACGCGCATCAGTCAGGCCCTGACTGATGCGCAGACTCAGGGTTTGCATTGCGGCGTTTACTAGCACGTCTCACGCGCGAAGATTCCCCACTCTGGGTAGACGCAGGGCTTTCGCGAGCTGCCGCCGCACCACCGGCGCCTGTGTCATCAGTTGCAGCAGCGGTGGCATCGCCATCGGTGGCAGTAGCCTCAGCATTCGCCTCGCGACCGACAGCTACATCATCAGAGACAGTAGACTCTTCTTCGTCACTATTACTTTTTACTTCGAAGAAGCCACCACAGCAGCGACCACCTCGCCGTTCATCACTCACCCAACAGCCTCTCGAGGTTCTTCCTCGGTGAACTGCGCGCGCATTGGGGGGGGGGGCGGAGGCTCACTACTGGTCCACGGGATGTTCAGCTCCCCAAGAAGTCTGATAATGTCTGATGCAGATCTGAGCCGGAAGGCTCATGAATTGATAGACCAAACCTTCAACCAATCAGCGTCAGTTAGGGTGAAACTGAGCTAGATAATTGGATATAAATGCGAAATGGCTCATGAATTGGTTGGCTCATGAATTGGTAGACCACGTTAGTAGTAATAAACATAAAGATTTTAACATACGACATGTACAGTAAGGGGCACAACTCCGGAACATGAGCGTGAAAACGACAGAGTTGTGGCCGGTAACACTGTCGTTTGCACGCTCATAGACATACGGACCTATGTACGCAACACAATTGTAGAGATCCGTCTCTAAATACTATTTTCAAACTGGTAGATACTCGTCCAGCCTTTACCACAATAATTGGTGAACGTAGAGAGAGCCATAAAAAATTGACCTCAGTTTAGTGGCTGTTAGTACGGGAGGCGCTGCTACCACCGAATTTAGAATCCGTATTCGGTGTATATTCAGTACGTTATGGTGTAAATTTGGTCGTAAGGCAGGGTGCTGGAAGAGGGGTAGGGATTAGTGAAGGGGGTGAAATGGAGCCCGCAGAATTCATCCAAACAGACGTTTCCATTTTCCCGACCACGCCATTCTCCCATTGACGCAAGCCGATCACTTTAAGATCGGCAACGACGCATACACCAAGCACCGCGGCGACCAGATGACGTCGCTGGAGCTGGCGGACGGACTCACTGCC
>JAHQIV010000034.1:0-45897 GCA_030463285.1 Phytophthora europaea | reverse complement strand
GGGGGCAGCGGCGAGGAGCAACACGCCGCCCAGTGCGCCGCTGGGCGCGAACAAGACGTGGAAGCGGCCGGTAAAGTTACTGTGAGGAAAGGTTTAGGGGTGGGGAAAGAGAGAGTGATGGTCAGTGGGTGCTGTGTGTGTGTTGCAGGTGAAAGTGGCGGCGAGCAACTCGGCGGTGGTCAAGTGCGTGCAGGAATGACACACTACGGTGCATTGATACAATACTGACTATTGGTTATGGTCTGGCTGGCGGTTATTGTGTGCAGACGGGCGGGGAAGAGCATGCAGCTGCAGATGTTGCGGTTGGAAGACGGCGAGTACTCGAAGGCGAACGGCGGATTTAGCCTCGTCCGGGCGGGGGTTAAGAAGAGACCGACGGTTGCGGTGAACAAGTCGCCCAGTGTCACTCCAACGGCAACGGCAGCGGTAACCGCGTCGCCTGTAGACAGTACGTTTCTTCTTAGATTGGTGCTAATTTTTAGCAGGTGATGCTGACTGTTGATCTGGATGCGTAGATTCTGTACATATAGGAGGAGTCAAGTATGTGGTTGCAAACGGCGGCAAGGTGCTGAAACGCTGCACTACTGAGGAGCGCAAGGCAAGTGCCGTACGCAGACCGGGGTCGATGAGCTTAACGACGAAGAGTGGAGCTGCTCGTGCTGCGTGAGTGTTGGTTGGGGTTTTGTTACCTCACCATTGATTGGCTCGGAATGGCTGATCAGCTAATTTGGTTGTGTGATTCTGTTGTGTATGGCAGCCTTCTTCGAGCAAATGCTGCCATTCGGCGTGCTCACACCAAGCGGCTTCAGGCTGCGAAGAAGACGGTGAAAGTCCGCACGGTCTACTGCTCGTTTTACAACCGCTTTGGCAAGTCGACGGGTTTTGTTGTGCGAGGTCACCAAGTAGACGTTGAGTGTTGCTGATAGTTGTGTCGTTGGGTTTTGGAACTGCAGGCTACTGCAAAAACAAGAACGCGTGCAGGTTCATCCACGACAGCCGGCGAGTGGCGATGTGCCGGAAGTTCTTGAAGAACGAGTGCAGCGACCCCAAGTGCTTGCTGTCGCATCAACATGACGAGGTGGAGAGACTGACTTTCGCTTTGCTCACACTCGCTCGGCTCAGCTCGATTGGGCGCCCTGACGTTGCGAGCTGCAATGGGTACTGATGCTGACCTACGGTGCTGTTCATAACTGGTTGGTGGTGTGTGTTCCCTCTATTCCACTGCAGAACAAAGTGCCGGACTGCAAGATGTTTCTCCGCGGAGCTTGCACTCGAGACGGCTGCAAATACCGCCACGTGAAGGTTAGCGCGGCAGCGAAGCTCTGCGAGCCCTTCACCAAGGGATATTGTCCCAAGGGTGGTGCGTGCCCACTGAGGCACGAGCTCCCTCTTATTAACCGGAAATCGCCCACAGCGGCTGCCAGATCCGGGACAGATGCGTCTGGCCAGTCGACGAATGGTTCAGGTACGTTGTCATCTCCATGTTCGGCTTCACCCGCATCAGCAGGTCCAACGTCGACCAGCGGGAGCCCACTGAGCGACAAAGCCAACGCGGAGCTGTCGATCCGGCCAAACATCCGCTTCGCCTCCAAGCACAACACCGGCTTCCCGTCGCTTTTTGACGGCCTGCGTCGCACAGCGAAGTGACTTGATCTGTAGCTTGCGTGTCCCCCATTAGGTGGACGTGGACGTACGTATCTTGTAACCTCAATAGCCTTTCTCCCCACACCAGAGCGTACGGTCTCCACTTCAAATTTGGCGCCAAATCGATGGACCGAGTGCAGTTCGTGGCGTTCGCGGCGCAGTCCAACGGCGCCACCGGCGTGCACCAGTTCTTGCAAGGCACGTGACGACCATCGACATCGTCTTCTGCTCCCCCTCTTGACAATTTTTGCGTGCAGATCACCGCCCTCAAGCCCCCGATGTGCTGCTAGCGCTGAGCTCCACCGTTCTCCTGGATGGAGATGACAGCGATGCGTCGACCTGTGCAGACTTTGGCATCCGCTTGGAGCTGTCGTCGCTGCGAGTGCAGCGGGAGATTTGGAGCGCGTTGGCCAGTGGCGCGTCTCCGAGTCAAGACGCCGCTGTGGCTCTGGCTCGAGCGTATCTGCGGATGGCAGCGCGACCGCGACGTCGTGAGAGTGACGCAGTGTGTGTGTCGCTGGCTCGGATGGTGATGGCTGGAGCTGGAGAGGAGGGCGCGAGGGAGCAAGTGCAGGAGAACTCGACCACAGACGCTGCGTTCCGACGTCGCATGAGGCGGTTGACACTGACTCGAGTCAAGTTCCCGACACCACAAGAGGAAGAGGACAGGATTTACTGCACTGCTGGACTACAGAAGACGCTGTCATCGAGTGGGGCTTCGTCTCGGGTGAACAAGCGACCAAGAGCGGACCTGGTCGAGGTGACAGAGCACAACTCAAGACACAATACGCCAGCTTCGACGCCTCCTCCAGTGAAGTCACAGGAACGACCGCCGCTATCGAAAGTGGTTTGTTTGTATGCAGTTGAGACGTGCTACACTGCAGATCTTCCCCCTGACACTTCACTTTTGTTTCGTGATATTTAGATGGAGGACCGTGCGTCGGCACTGGCCAAGCAACTTGTGCAGCTGTCGCGTTCCGACGCCACAGCTGCAGTGGATGATGTTGCCACACGCGCGTTCGACATGCTCGCGGAAGTCGTGAACGACGTTCACACCACGTATTCAGCCAACGAGCGGAGCTTCCAGTGTCTGTGCCAAATGCTGCGTATGAGCTCCACCAGCGATGAAGCGCTGTTCCAAGTCACTGGGTACGAGTTGAAGGCGGCTTTAGTTGCGCGTGTCTGCCACTAACCGCGCGATATTTCATCTTCTTTCTCTGCTTGACAGGGCTCTTGTGGACTCGAATTGGAGCTCACGATACGCGGCGATCTTCCTCGAAACGAGCGTCCTGCCGAAAATCCGCGCAGCAAATTCTGTCATCTCGCGTGTGCTTCTGCAGACAGCTCTTCGCTTTGGCTCTGCCTATGCTGGGACGCTGGTTGACTCGCTTCTGCTTCCACTGCTCGTCGGCAGCAAAGATACCGACTCGGGTAATGTCTTTGGCCCAGCTCAAGCTGAAGCGATTACGCGAATTTTGCGCAGCCCCGACACAGTACCAGCGGATCAGCTGGATGGCTTTATCCAAAAGAGTTTGGCTGTCGTGGATGCGAGCGACGATTGTACCTCACCTCATTTGCTCTCGAATGAGTCGGTGCTGCTTGTGTTCCAGAACATTCTCAACACCAAGCCAGCGTTGTCGCCTCTGACGGTGGAGCGGGTTGTTGGAGCATGCGAGGCCGCTTTGGAGCGTCCTGAAGGCGAACAACTGAAAGGCTCACTCAAGTTTGCCACTGTCATCTTTACACTCATTTCGAAGTACCCACGACCATGCACCGGTCATGTGGAGACTCTGGAGTCAATTGCTAACCAACTGACATCCATTATGGCGAAGACAACAGTGCGCTCGCTGCAGAAGCTCAAGGCAAACAAGTAACGATGCGAACACTCCGACAACACGATCAAATAAGGCGTTCGCTTGGAATTCAAAACCATGATGAATTGAGAGTGAGAGTATCGAAAATACAGGAATGTATCGAGTATCAATACTTGTTGCACTCGTAGTAGCGACCAAGTCGATACTGCGTAAGCATCTCGCGTGCCGCGGGTGGGTGAGTCTTCAGAATTGGACCACAATCTCCACCGTGTTGTGCTGCCTCGAGCAATACCTGTGCCCCGCCAGGATGCACTCCAAGCAAGTCCGTCACGTCGTAAACGCTGTCGTCTACCCGTATCCAGCAGGAGCGTTGGATCTGGTGCCGCTTCATCTCACAGGAAGAGTACTCCCGTTCTACATTGAAGGAGCTTTCGACCGACGATGGCGCTCGATGTTGCCATGCTGCTTGGCGCACTGTGGGTCCAGTAGCAACCGAAGACCCGGCAAAAGCTACCTTCAGTTGGTACTCTTTCTCAGCACAGAAGAAGCACCGCTCGTTCGTGCACACATCGTTGCATCCAATGCAGGCATCACATTCGTTTGCAGTTCGTCGTGCCCCGACCGAAGCCTGGAACGCTTTGCGAATAGCGCGTGGTGACCGTGCTGCTGTTGAAACGTGATCACTATGCAGCAATGGACCGATCGTGTCGTCTTCGTCGTCGCTTTTGAAAAGGTTTGCACCAACATCGCTGCGGATGGAGCGGATGGGACTTGTTTGACCCACTAAACGCTTCACTGATGACGGTAGTGACGGCTGGTACCCTTGATTGCTGTTGCCCGGGGCAAGGCTGTCGTAAGCGTTGTGCTTGAGTGGCTCCTCCAAGGGTTTCTTGAACACCAACCGCTTTGGTGGTGCCAAGTGAATTTCTTTTTGCGATGGTTTCTTCTTGATCTCCGGCTCGAGAGGCTTCGTGTAGGGATCATCATCACGAATTGAACTCGATGGCTCGCTGGGGTCCAGGTACTCAATTCTCATGGATCCATTCGACAGCACCGTTCCGAGACGGTTTGTGGTACCAGGGTTCAGCAGTCTCTCCATGGCTGCATTGGTGCACTCGGTGGTGGCATAGCTGAAAGTGTTGAGCGGCATTTCAATGGTTCTCTCGGTACCAAACAGCAGTGATTGAGTCTCTGCCCTGCTTTCAGTGACAGCGCGATAATCATCAAGAAATGATCCAAGTGCACCTAGCCGCCTCTTTCGCGAGTCGTAGAACTCCCCACCGCCAGAGTGAGAGAGCTGGTTGTCGCTTGGTCCCAACTGAAGCTGGCTAGCAGTAGTCTTGGTCGCAAAGTGGTTCAGCACAAACTGAACGAGTGCCACCGACGTCTCCGCCATCAGAACGAGGCGAACGTCGACAATGGAGTCCATCAAGAATCGGTATTTCTCGAGCAATTTGCCTGCAAGGGCGTCTGTATGTGTCTCCGCTGGTATGTCGCTGTAGCTGCCGTGTTGAATCTGTCGATTGCCTGCCGCTATGTAGTTTTGCCGATCTCGTGACGCCCGCTGCATCTTCGCAGAACTCTTCAAGTACACGAGCAAATGGTGCAGTGTCAGCAGTGTTTCATAGAACACTATGTTGATCTCACTCTGCACTCGAGCCTCCTTTGTGCACAATATCGAGGACTGCGACGACGAGAGACTGGATGGTGGGGTTTGCACAACATCCGGGTCAGCCAGCCAGAACGCTTCTCCGACGGTGGACGAGTTTGCCATGACAGACGAGTTGTTTGATGCAGCGAACGAAGCTGGAATCAAGTCAACGACAGCGTGTTGAAGTGTTCCGTTGTGTACAAAATGCTGGATCATCTTAGCGCGTTGTTCTCCGGCGGCATTATAGTTGGCAGTGGTGTTTGGCGTTCGTACGCCCAAGAAGCACTGCAACAACCTCAGGCACCAGTAGCAGGTGAGCACATCCTGTTGTAGAATGAGCTCGTGCACAGCATCGAATACTCGGGGGACCTACAGTATCAAGCATCACGGATCGTCAGTCCAGATACAACACACACAAGAAGTTTGCTGCTAAAAATCTCACCGTCTCGTCAGTGAAGCATGCGTCTGGATGGTGATACAAGCGCACGAGTGCTTGCAAGGTAGTGATCAGCTCCGAGCTCGTGGTATCTCCGTATCGTCGTAGCGAGGCTATCAACGCCACGAGGTGCTCGAAAACAAGCTCTAACGCTTTGTTGACCACCTCGACTTGACCTGGACCGCTGCGGGTGAGCTCGTCGAGTGGAAGATTGGCATTGAGCTCCTCCATCGCGATCGTGATGCTTACACTCTCGTTCATGGACAAACCCGAGTCGATGGAGTTGCGCGTTTCGTAGTGGGGCTCTGTCGATCGCTTCTCCTTGATCCGTCGTTGGAACCACCCCCCGCGAGCACTCGAATCCGAGTCTGTGGACCGAGGAGTATCATTGTTTGCTTGAGACCCCCTGGGCGTCGACACACTCGCTCCGCGTCGTCTGCGCGGCGACCAGACACTGTTTCCTCGGCTTCTTCCTCCGTTGTCTTCCGGCCGAACTCCCGTCTGCGTGATTCTCCTCAGCAGAAACGTCTCCATCGACGCTCCTGCAACGCTGCTGTCACCCCCCACTGCCGTGTCAGCGGAGTGAGGGTGGTAGAATCGGCAGTAGTTGAGCCCCGAGGAGATCAGCATGACGTTGTGGTGTCCGGCTTCCCTACACACGAGCAGCAGCAGCGTAACGAGCTGGTCGCGGCCTTCCACGTCAAGTACCAACGTGTCCTCCTGCTTGAACTCCAGCACGAGCGTTCTCGGGTCCCAGTCGGGGCGGACAATCGCCAGCAACGCGCTGTACGGGCGTGCGACGACTGTGCGCATGGAGCGGTGCATCTCCACGACGGCGTCGCCCTGCAGAATCAACTGGATCTTCTTGAAGACCTTCTTGGCGCCGTCACTACCTTCACTTCCAGGGGCAGCGTCGCCATTGCCCTCCGTGTTCCTGGCCTTCTTGACGTCGAATCGGATGACCGACGGACGATCCAGCACCTGCGTGTTCTGCAGTCGAAGCTGCAGCGCCGTGATTGTGCTCGACGTCTTGTACAGCTCGACGCCCGCGTCGTTCGCCGCCGCCACGATTTCGTTCAGACACTCGTGTCTCTCTCCACAGAGGAAGAACCGGTCGTGGAAGGCCGTGGACAGCACCATCCCCTCGCTGTGCGCCGACGAGAAGGCCGCCCTCCGCAGATACAGGAAGGGCAGGATCTGCACGCGGCGGCCGCAGTCGTCCAAGAAGACGACGCTGGACACCGTCACCTGCAGGAACAGCAGCTTGTGCGACGCGTTGGCGAACTGCTCGATGCACCGGAAGTGCAGGCGTCGCGGACTCACGACTCGGTACAGCAGCGCCTTGCCTTGAGCCTGTCGCCTCAGCCTCGCGAGCAGCGACAGCAGGTGCCCTCGTGCAGAGCACGAGAACTTCAACTTGGCCGACCGGAAGCGGGACTTCTCAAGCCTCAGCACGAACTGGTTCCCCGTCGGAGACATGTCGACGTCGTCGATGTCCGCGATCTCCCACTGGTTGGTGCACTGGAACGTCTCCGGGTTGTACGTGCTCAGCGTGGCCGGCGTGACCACGAGGATGCGCGGGTACGTGGCCCACCACGCCACTTTGGTCGCCAGGTACTGCGCGATGACCGTGTCTCCGCCTCCAGAGTCGGTCGCGTGGACTGGGGACGCCGCCATGACAGCTGAGCGTAAGGGGGTTTCAGTGACAACGAGGGGCTCAGCCTGCCGAGGACCGAGAAGAACGAGGAGTGAACTGACAAGCGCCGAGCCTGTGGCCGTTGGTAACTAACTAATCCAGTGGCGTTTTACCTGACCTACTGACGTACTTTAACCGCTGATACCGTACTGTAACTGAAGATGCTGCTTCGTCTACAGCTTCAATCTGGCGACGTCAGTCACTTCGACATGGCTACATTTTCTGATCCCATTCGACATGGCTACATTTTCTAATTCTAAACGACATGGCTACATTTGCGTTTTGACACGCATCAGATCAGGCGATGGACGTGGAGGACGCGGCGACATTGAGCTACGAGGCCTTCTGCGCGCGCTACATGGCGCGTAACCGGCCGGTTCTGCTGCGTAACGTGACGGGCCAGTGGTTTCCGAGGGCGGCGCAGTGGCGGGACGGGCGGAGAATTAACTTCAAGCACTTGAAGGCGGAGTACTGGGCTGCAGAGGCGCCGGTAGGGTCTAGACCTTGTTTTACGTGGGGTTTTAGCGAGGTTTTGACTGCGAGTTAAGGTGGCGAGCGGGGACGTGGCGGAGTATGGAGCGGAGGAGCGATGCACCATGAGACTCGGTGCGGGGGGAAGGAATAGCGAGCAGATTACGTGGAATTAAGGCTGACTGGAGGTTTGCTGCAATGCAATAGACGAATACTTGGAGCTCGTTGAGACCGGAGCGGCTGGCAAGAGATACCTCAAGGACTGGCACTTTGTGCATGCTTTTGGCCACGATATTTACGAGTAGGATGGGGAAATAGTTGCAGTGAGGAGTGTGGCTGACCGGTCGTGTGGAGTTGCTGGATTCAGAACGCCGCCCTTTTTCAAGGATGACTGGCTGAATTGGTACGTCGTTGGTGTTGGTTGCTGCTGACGTTTGTTTTGTTCGGGCTCTTGGAATGGCTGACGGAGGTTTTATTTGCTTGTTGTTGGTAGGTGGTGGGACCACAAGGAGAAGAGCGAGAGTGACTACCGGTTTGTCTACCTCGGTCAGCAAGAATACTCCTGTTTCTTGTGTATTTGCAGTTTGAATGATCTAATTGAACTGCTTGATCTGCTGGATAGGTCCTGCCGGAAGCTGGACACCACTGCACCACGATGTGTTCCGGTCGTATAGGTATGTATGACTGTTGTCGCTTTTGGATGCACAACGATCTCGGTTGTCTAATTGATGTGCTTGGGTTCGTGGTGGTAGTTGGTCGGTGAACATTTGCGGTCGCAAAGAGTGGGTCTTCTACCATCCGGACGATGTACGTACTCAGTGGTGTCTTTCAGATTTGTTCTGCTATAGGTGACATCTTACGCTGCTGTTTGTTTGAGAACACACAAGGAGCCGAAGTTGAAAGACCGCTTTGGTCGGTTTGTCTTGCCCGACGTGACGGCGATGGATGTCGACAGAGAGAAGTATCCCCATTTCCACGAAGCAAAACCAGTGTACGTTATCCAAGAAACAGGAGACGCCATTTTCGTTCCAAGTGGATGGTACCACCAGGTGAAGAACCTCGAGGACACGATCTCGATCAACCACAACTGGTTCAACGGGTATAACGTCCGCGAGCTGTGGGAGTTCTTCAAGCGTGAATACGCAGCGGTAGAGCGTGAGTTGGAGGACCTGAAAGAGATAGGCCTTGTCGGACGTGAGTTTGTAGACCAGTGCCAGTTGGTCATGCTTGCCAACACCGGCATCAACTACGTCGAGTTCCGCGAGCTTTTGTACGCGAAAGCCAACGACTTGCTGTCGCAACGTGAACAACTTGGCATCAAAAGCTCCGCAGGACAAGGACGGGATCTGCTTCTCCACCTCGGCTATGTAAGTTCTTCGTTGTGAACTTATTAACTTTGTTTAACTACTCTAACCCGAGGCTGATGGATACTTCAGGTACGTAGCATCCTCAGCGAGCTGAACGTGGCTTTAAAAGCTGTGGACGAATACGCTGAAGCGAATGAAGCCTGGCTCGATGTCGACTTGCAATTGAAAACTCTGGCTGATGCGCCAAACGAGTCAAACGTATCGGAGGTGCGTAGCAGACGCGCGGATTAGGTAGTAGTTTCTTGGCTTTCAATCTATTTTCGCGAGGTGTTATGGTGCCTTGATCGTGTTGCATTTTGCGTGCTGGTAGCGACGTTTGCCAATAGCTTTACCACCCATGGCAGCCAAGACGCCTGAGGAGGAGATCGCGGAGCTGCGTCAGGCCAATGACGAGCTGTACCGAGAACATGCAAATGAGAAGGCGCAAATGCAGGCAGCGGTGGAGCACGAGCGGCTACAGACAGCAGAATTGACGCAAACCATTGAAGCCATAACCGAAGAGAATTGTCAGTGGCGTGAGAGCTACGCGGCCGTGGAAGAAGCCAAACGGTATGCTGAGGAGCAGATTGAAGATGCCAGACGATATGCTGAGGAACAGTTTGCTGCTGAGAAGGCCGAGCTGGAAGAGCAAATAGCCCAGCTCGAAGAAAGCGTCAAGAGCTGCACGTCACAAATGGTGGACGATCTAGCGGAATTGGAGCGACTTCGCGCCTCGGACGCGTCACATCAACAACAGGAGGCAGAACTTCAGAGGCAGCTTGATGAACGCGACGATCGCTTCGCCCAACTAAGTGCAGAGTACGACACACTCCGCGTGCAGTATGATCAGCTACAACAGGCGCAGGAAGATGCTCGGAAGTCTCATGAAGACGAGGTTGCTGCCAAACAGCAAGAGTTGACGGACAGTTCAACCAAGATAGAAAAGCTGCAGGCTCAGGTGGCAAGTCTGGAGAGTCAGTTGAAGGCGGCATCTGCAACTCAAGATGTCCGCGAAGTGAACCAAAATGCCCTGCTTCGTCGTGCTGAGCAGCAGACTCAAGAGAAGCACGAACAACTGAATGAAGCGAATGCACGAGTGAAGGCGCTGGAAGATGAATTGGCTCTGCTATCGCTCACCCCAGCCAATTCAAATGATTTTGCTTCGCGGATCCGGGGTCTTCAGCAGGAGGTTTTTGTCAAGTCGGAGCAGCTAGTCCAGCAAGGCGAGAAACATCTTCGAGTTGCTGAGTTGCTTGACAAGACGAAGGCCGAGCTGACACAGCTCCGAGAGGAAGTGGGAGGAGTGCGTCGCACGTTACTTCGTGGAATTGGCCTTGACCCAACGATAGCTAGTCAAGACTCGAGCGTCGACGACATGCTTTACCAGCACGTGAAGCTCGAGGAACTGGTGCGCCTGCGACTGAAGGCGATGGAGCATAGGTGGCAGCTCGCTGGAGGTCCTTCTTCTTCGTCTTTTGACCCCGCGAGAGATGAAGGACAAGATGGTTCCGACTCATCATCTTGCCATCTACCCAACGTTGACAACTTTTCAGCACTAGATGCCCTTGGTCTTGGCGGCGCTGGGCGTTTGGAACGTGAAATGCGAGTGCTTCGAAGCCGAAACAAGCGGCTAATCGAACGCACGGAACGGCTCGAGAGTGAACTCGACACTGCTCAAGCTGGGCTTCGTGACCTGCAGACTATGCGAGAAAAGGTTGTGGAAATGGTCGGTCGTGAGCGTGTCGAGAAGGAACTGCGTGCGAAGAGCGAGCTGACCAACAAGGAGTTGGGTGAGAAAGTCGTCGCTCTCTCGGAGCACGTGGAGAAGCTGATGGTCCACCTGAAGCACGAAGCTGCAGCCAAAACCCGCGCAGTGGAAGCTCAGCGTCGCGTGGACAAAGAATTACTCGAAATGAAGGACAAATTAGCCACTGCAACACGCAAACACGCTGTCCAAGACGCAAAGGTGGCGGAGCTGGAGCAGGGTGCACGTATCCTGGAGGACCAGCTCCGCCTTATGGACGAGAAGTTCATCGACGTTCGCAACAAATTGGACTGGACGCGTTCAAACGCACGCAAAGAGAAGAAACAGCTTTCGGCAGAGCTGCGGTCGCTGCGTATGAAGTGGCAGCTGGCAAGCGACTCGGGGGTTCTCGCTGGGCTACCAGACTGGGTGTCCACAACGCCCGTGCCGAAACTCTCTAAGAAGCCACCGCTGGGAACAAGCAGCTCCGACTCGCGACTGCCAACACCAAAAACCTCCAACAACGGACTCTCCCCAGTCGTAGCAGCCGTTGTGCAGGACGCTCTGGCCATCGGCAACGGCGCGCGTGTCAAGTTCGAGATCCCGAAACTACCTCAGCCAGAGTCCGACGCGGGTACGCCTTGGTCTGACGCCAAGCTGTCAGTGCTTCAGCGCCAATTCCAGGACAAACGCCGTGCCTAATGAACTGATCCACCCGTTGAACAATTATGAGACGGTACACATGGCTTCATTTTTTCGGTAGTCGAACCTTCAGCTTATGTGACAGTTATGTGGCTTATATACTCACTTAACTCCGAAACTGGCTCTTCGCTAATCAAGTCGGACGAGACCAGTCACCACGTGTAGCATCTCCATGTTGCGCCTCCTGCAGAGTGTAGCCATTCTGGCTGCGCTGGCCCCGCTTGCTGCAGCATTATCCCCGCCGCATGACCGCGGTCCACTGTTCGATGAGTTGACGGTAGTGCGCTCGCTGGACGTGGAAGGCTACGAAGCGATGCTGAACGACTCGAGCTCAGTCTGGCTCGTCGACTACTACTCGTCGTGGTGTGCGCACTGCCGCATATTCGCACCCGAGTGGGAGAAAGTCGGCGAGTTCTACGCGCCATCCAACGTGGTGCAGGTGGGGGCGGTGGATTGCAACCGTCACAGAGAAATCTGCACGCGGGAGGAGGTGCACGCGTACCCGTCCGTCAAAGCTCACCATGTGCCGCTGGGGTCGAACGAGAAGGTTAATATGGAGGCGAAAGGACGGAATAAGTTCAGGGCGATAGCCACGTGGGTGGAGGACGTACTGAAAGAACATAACATCAAGTCTGGGGTGGATATGTCGACGATTACCAAAGAGAAGAAGCTTCGGCGGAATGACGAAGATGCTGAGACTCAACCGCTCAAGGTGATCGAAGACGACACGTCGACCCTGATGAAGTACAATCGCCTGCTTGATGCTGGTAAAGCTGTGATGCTCGCTCTTGAGAGCAGCTTTTTCATAGGGGTGCAGGTGCTGGAAGGCGAGAGGTATGACGCTGCGTTGAAGTGGGTGAACGCACTTGCTGCTTCGTTCCCACTGGAGGGGAACCGCGCAGCTATGGTGAAACTTGCAGACTCCATGAAGCAGCAGAAGACTTGGTCTCTAGTTGAGTGGAGCGAGCTGATCAGAAGGTGGAGACCCACTGCGAGAGAAACAAGCTTCCCCAGTGACTTGTTTGACCCCCGAGGAGACGACGACTCGGGGTGGGCAGTGTGCAAAACTTACACTTGTGGTCTGTGGACGCTGTTTCACAGCATGACTACAAGGAGCTTCAAGGCTGAAGAGGCTTGGAAACCGAGCGAGACCATGGCAGCTATTCGACTGTACATGAAAAACTTTTTCGGCTGCAGAGATTGTCGCCAACATTTCATGGAGGCGAACCCCGATAGTTTAGTGGAGGAATTGGCCGCCGGTGATGCAAATGGACCACAAGCCGTTGTGATGTGGGCCTGGAAGATGCACAACTCCGTCAACAAGAGACTGCATGTGAACCAATGGCCGTCCGTGTCGGCCTGCTCCAGTTGCTACATTGACATCGGTGGGCCGGTATCAATTGGCATGTCGTTGATCCACGAAGATGGGATGGCGGCCTACGTCACGAGGGTCTACGGGCATGAAGACAAGGCTCTTTTCGATGAAATTACCATGACAGCCACGTACCCATTCCCAGCTCAAACCTTCAATACCTTGACGGCAGCCGCGCTGATTTTTGCGCTTGTGGTGGTGGTCGTGAAGACACAGAGACATCGCTTTGCCGTCTCGAAAGACAGCCACATGGCTTAGATGTACACGTTTGATGAACGCTAAAGTTGTTTTATGGATACTTTTTCCTGGTTAAAAGACTTACGACAACGACCATACCCGGTAGCATGAGCAATTTATGGTTCTGGTGGCACCTTGCACATGCTCTTCTCAACGCTGTTGCCGTGGCTGACAGCGAATATTTGCGTGTCATCCTCCTTGTGAGCGAAAACAACCTCTTCCACTCGAAGCGAGTCCAGCGTCGGTCCTGTGACTCCATCGACACCATCGTGAAGATACATACGTAGGATGAGCGGAGGGAATTTGTTGTTGTTGGTGAGGGCTTCAGCTGCTGTAGCTGCTGATCCGTGCTCAATCAATTTTCCGCGCCTTGCGAGCGTGGCTACCGATATGCCACACACCATGATAAGAGCGCAGCCGGCGATCGCGAGCAGCAGATTAGTTGTTGGAATGGAGACTTGGACGTACATGTCCTGGATGTTTCCAGCAAATTGCAGCGAGTTTTGGTGCGAGGAAGAAGCGTTTGCGGGGATACGCGCCTGTTCCATCCCATTCTGGAAGATGTAGTAGAGACCAGCGGTGTACGCGGGCTGGAGAGTGTATTCGATGTACAGGTGATTCTTCTCGATGTGGTTCAAGTAGTTGTCAATGAGGACCTCGCAGTCGGAGACGCCTCTGTCCAACATGTACGCGGTGAGTGTCGAGTTTATCGTCTTGAAGTTGCGTGGCAGGACAATGAGCGCTGGTCTGGTCTCCGTCTTCAGCACTGCTCCTCTCGTCTCCTCCACCGTGGACGCCAACATTTTCCACTGAGAAGACCCAACGTCGAACCAAATTGCGTTCAGGTTGATAGGACTCAGCACGTCCGTCGGAATGTCGTTCTCACCGACTAGTAGGAGGTCACTTGACGTCAGAGGGAACCGTATGCCATTGCAACCACTGCCAGTCGCACAAGTCGCATCGTACACATCTGACAGGTCTTCCAGACTCCACGACAACCGCCCAACAGTGAGCGAATACACCATGCGAGCATTTCCTACTCGACTCACCAAGTACGAACCCTGGTCAGGACCGTCTTCAAACACGTCTCCTTGGATGCGCTTCCCAACGCTGACGATGATCATGGACGTGTTGGAGCGTTGATCACATGCCTGCAAGACTTGGTTCGAGCGGAAATAGTTGGGGTCCGCCACCAAGTCTTCGCCCCCTGCGTCGTTGATACAAATCGCAAGTGCTTGAACACGCGGGTAAATTGTGGTCGTCGATCCATCTACCGTATACTCCTGCACTCCTTTTCCTAAGAGGCACGACTCGGTGTTGCACAAGAAGTCGTAGAGAGACTCATAGAACACATTCCCACTAGAGGAATTGTCTTCCTGAAAGCCGATCATTTGAGTCGGGATCTCGATCGTGAGAGCGTCAAACGCCACCGTCTCGGACAAATCAACGTGAGAAAGCTCAATCTTGGCCAGTTCATCCGTGGTGCTGGCATTCTCCGCCTTCTCGAAGTACTCGACGACCACCGCGTGGAGATTAGTTAGAAAAGTTACGTTACCGGACGACGGCGTCGTCAGATTCAAGTAATCCGCCATCACCAAGGGATCCGACTGGTTCATGACGGACACGTAACCAGGAGCATACATCCCCCACGCCTCGTCGGTTGACTCCCACCAACCAAGAAAGCTGTTGCTCACAAGCAGCGCGTACGCTGCCAGGTTGGTAGCAATTGACTGGTTCATCGGGATCTCATCGTCTGACGGGATATCGTTGTCAGCAGCATTCATGAGCATAGTCACGAAAGCTGTTGCATCTACCGCTTCCGAGAGCGCAAGCTGCTGCCACGATCGTTGAGAGAACCCGTAGTTCGCTACGATATTCTTGAACGGAGACGTGTAGTCGTCCGTGCGGTTGCACCACGTCGGGACATTCTCTGTCGGTACGAATAAATTCCGCATGATAGTGTTGAGGACACTGTTAGCAGAGGTATCTTCGCGGAAGTTTGGACTCCAAGTGGTAGTCACGAATCCGTCTGCACTCAGTTGCTGGGCGGTATCATCGGTGGAGCTCCCCACTGCGAGATCAGCCGCGAGAATCCTTGGATGGATATCTCCCGAGATCACTTGGACGTTGAGAGAGCTGAACCCCGTGTTCATCAGATACCCTACAGCAGCAATAGACCCCATCACGAAAACTCGTCGTTTATCGCCAAGATCACTGAACTTTGTCGCGAGACACAGGAAGGCCACAGAAACCACCATACTCAGGAACACGTCGACTGGTTTCATCAACAAGGCGGTGATTGCACCGGAGATGGAGTTGTATCTGTCCAGCATTTGCTTCTGCTCGGTGGCATCCATTTCGGTGGATTCGAAGGTTCGAACGCGCACTCCATCGCTGGCAAATGGCAGCATCACACCAACCAGTATGGCCCCCACGACCAGAGATCCGAACAGTACTCGGAAACGGTAGACGTCCACGAACAGCGAGTAGTTGGATGAACCTTCAACATCGGCGAAAGGGGCGTATGCTGCTGGAGTTTGACCCTCCGTCCCCGACTCCTTCGTGTTCGACATCGATGCGCGTGCTTCTTGGTGAAATGAACAATGAATCATTTGACCGATCAAGAATGCTGACACGACTACCCAAAGAGATGACAGCCAAGTGTACATGTACTGTAGTATGTACCTATGTGTTTGGTATCCTCGTTTGGGTAAAGTAGAACGATGGTGTTAGCTTCGACCGCGGTAGGTGGAGGATATCAGAGAGATGAGACCGATGCAGCCGAAGAGCGGGTGGTACATGTACGAGTTGAAGCCATCGACCGTCGATTCGATGAAAAACACTGTCATTCGTGCTCAACATATCAATGGCAAGTATGACGGACCGTTACGGTCCGCAAGAACAACTGTGAGAGTGAGCTTGCTAGATAAATTTTAATTAATTTATAAAAAAAGATAATGATTGAGCGCTGCCCACTATAAGGTAGACACAAGGCATTTCCGAGCCATTTCCTTTATGAACGATCAAACTTGTTTGCCGCCTCAATTTTTTCTCCATGCACTTCAAACTTTCACAGGCTTTTAAACTAAGTCTAGGGAAGTATAGCTAACTATTTGGAGGCCGCTAGCTACGCTAGAGCGCCCAAAGCCTGCTTCGCTACGTACTTTTGGCCAGGGCAAGAGTGATGGCCACTGCTGGATCTCGACAACTAGGAATCGCCTGCAAGAAAAAAAGGTAGCGCCGGATAGCTCTCGGTCTGACTAGCTTAAATACGCTGTTTTAGTCTTATTCGCTAAGAATTGACGTAATTAGTGACGAAAAACCGACCGCTACATATTTATGGCCACCACTGTACGAACGATTCGTGCTTCCTCTGCTTAAGTCTTTTTGATTCCATGAGATGATACAAATTATTTTTTTTAAGTGCCGGTATTATATACGCAAGCCGCTAGGACCGATCAAAGAAATTCAGTGAGTGAATGAGGGTGCAGGATAATTGATCGTCAACACCAGCTAGCTGCATTATCAGGTTATGCCAGCTGCAACGCAAGTCAGAGATGGGGGGAACATTCGAGGGGTGTTCGGGTTTCCGGATAGAGGATAGGAGTTTGTACATGTTCTTAAGTAGTACTCTTAGTGACCAGAAACCAGGATGCCGCTGGCAACGGCTAGTTGCCTAAACGTTGGACGATGGTGTTTGCTAGTCCGGTAGGTGGAGGATAGAGAGATGAGACCGATGTAGCTGAACAGCGTGTGGTACCGCTGAGTACTGTACATGAACGTTCTAACGTACAAGTTGAAGCCAACTCGACGAGCTGGATGCTCTCTGGTGCCTGATTCTAAAGACTGTCATCCGTACTCAACACATCAATGACAATACGGGGTAAATTCCGAAAGGGTCTTAAACGAACGTGGAAAATCATATTTGAATCGGACCAATTCAATCTAATCGCTCGCTATCGCAAATTGATGAGTTTGGTCTTCCTTGTTGGCCAACACCATGCTCTCAACACGCATTAAGTCGAATGAAACCTCTGCTACTTCACCTGTGTAGGCATCTCGTAGTTGGAACCGCAGCAAAAAGGGAGGGAACTTGTCGAGATTTCCTAGCACATCTGCCGCCATAGCCGCCGTACTGTGCTCGCACAGTGCTTGTTCGCCACGCGTGCTTAGAACCGCGATGACGATAGTGCCCAGTACCATGATAATACAGCCAGCAAATGCGATCGCCATGCTTGTCGTTGGAATGGATGCTTGCACATACATTTCGAGGATGTTTCCCGAGAATTCCAGCGTTTCCAGAGGATTTTCGCCAACGAAAAGCGCTTCATGCACCACGGCATTCTGGAAGATGAAATAGAGACCTGCCGTGTACGCCAGCTGCACTGTATACTCGATGTACAGGTGGTTCTTCTCGATGTGGTTTAAAAGCTTGTCGACATTGTGTTCACAAATCGCCAGACCTTCGCCTTCCATGAACGCTGTCAGTGACGAGTCGGTAGTCTGGAAATTGCGAGGCAAAATAATGTGCGCTGGTCTAGTCTCGCTTTTCAATGCGGCTCCTCTAGTCTCCTCAAGTGTCGACGCCAATATCCTCCACTGCGAAGTCTCCACCGAGTGCACGGCGTTCATTTGGATGGGGCTGAGCAAATTCATTGGGATACTGCTGCTTTTAATCAACAGCGTGTCACTGGTACTTGAATTTTCAGCTTGTTCCAGCGGGAACCGGACACCAGAACAGCCTTCATCACTAGCGCACTCAGCCCCATCGACATCGGATAAATTCTCCGCTATCCATGACAGACGCCCGACCGTGAGAGAGTACACCATGCGAGCGTTAGCAAGTTGGCTAGCCGGAACCCAGAACTCATCACTTTCAACCGCTGCGAAGGAGTCGCCCTCAACGCGCTTCCCGACGCTGACAATGATCATCGATGCATTTGAGCGCTGTTTGCACGACTGCAAAATCTCATTGGAGTGGTAATAACTCAAGTCGACAACCAGCTCTTCTCCCCCCGCGTCATTCAGACATATCGCCAGAGCTTGAACACGTGGATAAACGGTTGTCTCGAAGGAATCGTCGTAAGTTCTCGCGTATTCAAACACATCTGATACTATGCATGCTTTCGTGTTGCATGAATAAGCATACAACGGCTTGAAAAATGGATTGGAGACCGACGAGTTGTCCTTCTGCAAACCAAACTTTTGCGTCGGGATCTCGATCGTGAAAGCATCAAACGCCACCGTCTCGGACAAATCAACATGAGAAAACTCCATCTTGGCCAGTTCATCCGACGTGCTGGCGTTCTCTGCTTTGTCGAAGTAATTGACTATCACCTCGTGAAGATTACTGAGAAAAGTTGCGCTACCTGACGAAGGCGTTGTCAGATTCAAGTAATCTGCCATTGCGAGAGAACCTAAGTTATCTCCGGTAGCAGTGTGCGATTCAGGCCCCCAAACCTCTTTGTAAACCCCCCACCACCCCAGAAACGTGTCGCTTACGACCATAGCGTACACAGCGAGATTTGTAGCAATAGACACATCCATCGGAAGGTTTTCGTCTGATGGGAGTTCGAACGTAGCAGCATTCATCGGCATACTCACTGAACCTGTTGGCTCCAATGCTCTGGACAGCGCGCGCTGCTGCCACGATCGTGAAGGGAAGCCGTAAGTTGCAAGGACGTTTTTAAATGGATTGATGTAATCATCAGTGTGGTTGCACCACGTAGGAACTTCCTCTGTCGCCACGAACAGATTGCGTAAAATTGTGTTGAGTACGCTATTACCGGGCGTACTCTCGCGGAAACTTGTGTTCATCGTCGTCGTCAAAAACCCGTCAGCATCCAATTCTTGGCTGTCATCGTCGACACTCTCCAAAGCGAGATCGAATGAAATGATTCGTGGGTGAATTTTCCCCAAGACAACCTGCAAATTCAGGGAATTGAAGCCAGTGTTCATCAAATACCCCAGAACGCCAATGACGGCCATCATGAGATATCTGCGTCGGTTTTCGTGATAAACACTCCACTTTGTGGCGAGACACAGGAAAGCAACTGCAACCAACATGCTTAGGGCGACATCAAGTGGCTTCATCACCAGCGCGGTCAGACTGCCCAATCTTCCGTTGTACTTGTCCAGTAAAACTTTCTGCCCCGCTGCGTCCAGATCGCCCGACCGAAACGAAGCCACTTGGATCCCCCCACCGGCAAATAACAGGGTAACACCAGTGAAGGCGCTTGCCATCACTGCAGTTACAATAACTGCGCGGAAACGAAGAATGCCAATGTCCAGGGTGTAGTCACCACAAAGTTTTCCGGGTGAAAGTTTGCTCGTCCATTCCGTTTCAGCTCGCAATTGCATAGAGCTCGGCATTGTGCTAGAATATAGCAAATTGAACACTGATTGACGTCTCTCACCCGCGCCTTCATCACTAAAAATCCATGGTCCACATTCCACCACCGTATATTTTGGTTCCAAATTCTGAAATCTTCGCTGTTAGAGCTCCACAGTTGCATCTACTGCAGACAACTAAATCCAGTGTCAACAACTCGACAATATATATGCGAGAGATTTTCTTCTATACATGTATATTAAAACTATAAAGCTTGACTCATTAAGTAAAGCTTGAAATACTATTTTTTCAGTCGATGGGTACTAAAAGTGTGGCGCACACAAAGTGTGGCTTTTTTTGCTTGTCATTCCGACATCTGATACGCATCCGATGGAGCTCCAGCCGCTGCGTCAGCCCGACGCCTCACGCTACGGCAGCGTCCCGGAGGTGCGTGACAGCATCCGCAGTAGCCCTAGACATGTCCCCGCCCTCTGACAGCCTGTCCCCGTCTCAGTCTGCCGCCAAAACCGCGTCCAACGCCACGCAGCTCAACATCTTTGGCAATGCGCGCGACATCGAGCGCATCAGTCGGTGCGTGGCTTGGTTTTTGTATGGGGAACGCACCCAGGAGCTCTAATACGTTGTCGGTGATGCTGGAGAGCAGCCACCTGGACAATGGCAACCTCGGCGCCGCCATCGACAGCTTCATGGCCTTCGTCTCCGTCGTCTTCGCCGGCACGTACGTTGCCAACACGTACATCCCATACAACGACGTGAGTAGTCAGTCTACTCTACTCTACCAATGCTGCTGAGAGGCTGTTTATTGTTTTAGTAGAAGTAATTCTGGTTTGTTGCTGGGGTTCTACTGCACCGTAGATGCCGCACTCGATTTGGGTGGTCGAGGTCATCTGCGCGACGTTGTTCACGCTCGACTTCGCCTACCGAGGCGTGTACCTCTCTGCCAGTCGTCGCAAGGAGTTTCTGTTCTCAACGTCAGCACTCGTCAGCTTGGTGGTGATCCTTCCGGTGCTTCCAGCATCTTTCTTCATCCGCTATCAGTGAGTTTGTGGTGTTGAGTCTGGCCTTGTGTCGATTTTTTTTTTACTTACAATTTATTTGTTTTAGTACTTTTTGGTATGGTGAATCATGGTGGCGCTTTGTGTATCCTGTACGCTTCGCCATGTGCTATTTGACGGGCAAGGCGGTGCTGAGTCGCTGCCATGCGTACTTGAACCCGGTGCGCCAGTTTGCGTTCCTGTGCTATCTGCAGATTACGTGCATCCTGCTTGGTGCTGCTGGAATCATCCAGATTGCAGAGACGATGGATGGTACGCTGTCAGTGAAGAACCTAGGAGAGTGGACCTTCTTCAACTCGTTCTTCAATTCCGTCATGACCTTCGTGACAATTGATAAGCCGCCGTCGGAGAACAACCTGTCGAAGATGTTCGTGGGCGTGCTCGTCTGCATTTTCATCCTGGTCATCCCGTACCAGATCTCGAACGTTATGGATCTAAGCAACTCCGTCTCGGCGTACGAGGAAGCCAGCTACAAGCCTTCGTCCAAAAGCCACCATGTTGTGCTGTGTGGAGATCTCACTGCTTCCCGTATCAGCCACTTCTTCCACGAGATTTTCCACAACGACCACGATTTTGTTGGCGTGCATGTGATTGTGCTGAGTGAGGACCCTCCAGCTACATCGCTCAAGGCGCTGCTCTTGGACCCGTTCTTTGCGAAGCGCGTGTGGTTTATCCAGGGCTCGCTGCTCGACATTGACGATGCAAAGCGCGCTGCATGTGACTCGGCTGATGCCATCTTCATTTTGACAAACCGCAAGGGCGACGAGGAATTCTCGGTCAGTGACCACCGCACTTTGATGCGCGTGCTCGCAGCTAAACGTCAAGCCCCGAAGGCGCGCATTTTCGCGCAACTTCATCGGTCTATCCACTGCCAGCTCGTTCGCGACATGGGTGTTCAGAACGTGCTCTGTCTGTCAGAGGTGGCGCTGTCACTGCTAGGTCAAAACTGCATTTGCCCTGGCTTCTCGACGTTCATGTATAGCCTGACATCGACTTCAAGTTTCGATGACGACAACGACGAAGGGCTTGGAAGTGATGCAAAGCGTTCCAACCGAACGCAAGCAATCGATAATGGCGAAGGCTCGTGGGTTGATAGGTATCTGCTCGGTGCGAGCCACGAGGTTTACGTTGTCGAGCTACCCCCGGAATCCGTCGTTGCAGGCAAAACTTTCTCTGAGTTGGCTTCTTTGGCGTATTCGCACTGCCATGGGATCATCGTCTTTGCAGTTGCCGATGGCCCTAGAGGCAAGGTGATCCTCAATCCCGGTGATACGTACACCTGCGTGGGTGGTGAGACCGCGTACGTCATTGCACAAACTCAAGCCGATGCCAGCGCACTGACAGAAATGTCTCCGAATGTTTCAATGCCGCTTGCTTGGAGAGAGATGCAAGTTTCGTCTCCTTCCTCCCTCGTCCGCAGCGAAACGGGCTCAAGTGATGGCCGTGGCGCCGAAGCCTCTCTCAAACGACACCAAGCGCGTTTTGTGCACTGGCAATTCGGAGACTACGAAACCCCGGAGCCTGAAAAGGGGTCTGACGGAGAACAACTCGATGAGAAAGCCCCCGACAAAAAGACATCGAAGACCGCTGAAGACGCGGTTATCCGTGACGTTGACGAGCTCGGTTTCGGAGTCGCTCCGATCGTGATCTGTGTGACTACCGAGACGGCCTTTTCCAACGACTTGGAGCACCTCATTGGACCGCTGCGCACTCGTTCACTGAAGCAGTACCATCCAATCGTAATTCTGACAGCGAAGCTTCCCGACGACGACATTTACGATGGTTTCAGTCACTTCCCGGACGTGTATTTCGTTATTGGCGACCCGTATCGTCACAAAAGTCTGAACCGAGCCGGCATTTCCGACGCCCATCGCGTGTTGATCTTGGGTACTTCGACTTTGGCGTCGGACAACGACTCGGAGCTGCTTCAAGACGCGGAATCTATCGCGCTGCACAAGTTTATCACAAGTTTCATCGGAACTCGGAAGGCGCCACGAGTCATCATGGAGGTTGGAAATCGCGCTAGCGTGCACTTCGTGGCGCAAAACCTGTTGGCCAACGGCTGGTTCTCGGGGCCTGACGGTGGAGATGAACTCACAATGTTCTCTTCGTCGGAGACGTTCTCGCGCAACTTCTTCCTGTCTCCAGCGTTCACTTCCGGCTTGACGTACAGTACATCTCTGTGCGACAGTCTGCTTATCAACCAGTTCTTCAATGGCCGGATCAAGAACATCCTGGGCGAGTTCATGTTCACGTCTCGGGCAAGTGACGCGTGGGCCCATTTGCGTGGAGACACGTCGAAGCCAGAGCTTCACCGCAGCTCCCTATTCGCCGTGGAGGTGCCGCTGGACTTCGTGGGGCGCTCCTTTGAGTACGTCTTCCACTATCTGCTGTCGTCAGATGATATTCTCGTGATCGGGCTCTATCGGTGCCACCCTTACATGAACTCGATGGACGACAAGGGGCCCAAGCCGCGAATTGAAGTACCCGAGAAGGAGCGCAGTGTGCCGTTCGGCTACGTGTACGTGAACCCCCAGCCGTTCGAAGTCGTCACAGGTGACGACCTCCTCTACGTTCTATCCGACAAACAACCCTGCTGGGCTGAAACTCAAACTGCGTAGGTCAAAAGGATTGGATTAGCGTTCGCGTAAAGCTGATGCAAAATTGGGAACTCCACTGCACTCAAAGAGTCTTGAGCACGAGCTACTCATAACATAAGAATCATAGCTGTAACTACACTGATGCCACCATAAGTCGCACGACGCAACATATCCGACGATGATATCGTTGCGGACGAACTTGATCCCTGCAAAGACCCCACCGCTCCATGGGCACTGCTGCTACTAGCGCTTCCTGTTCCCGCTCCGCTTCCTGGAAAGAATACACAGTCAGTATCAGCAGTGAGTCAAAGCTCAAACGCAACTACAGCAGACCTACCTGACGTAGCGTTAGCCCATTCGCCAGCCACATCAACCGGTTCACTCACTGCAGAGCCTGCCGCAGTATATTCTCCCGAGATAGTTTGCTTCGGGAAGCTCACCTCATCTTCTTTCTCCCACAAAGCGCTGGAGGGCTCATGTGTGGCGTCCGAAGCTGCAGAGCCCCACTGCCACTCCAGCGCATCCTTCGTCGCCTTGAGATAGCCGTAGCCGTACTTGGGGATCAGCGTTTTCCACTTGAAACCTTTGATACCGAGTTGAGTCTCCTCACGAATGTACTCGTTGTTGCCTGGACTGCCGCTGATAATGATGGGGGGGATGTTGTAGCCGTTGAAAGTCGACGCCTCGAACATCAAGTAGGTGTGTTCGTGGCCAGCCAAGTACAAGTCGACCTGGTACTTGCTCATGAGAGGAACGATCTCCTTCGCGAACCGGTTGCCAGCCTCGCTCAGTCCTTTCGGTGTCTTGAAAGGCGGACGATGGCCACAAATCACGACGTACGGCGTCTTGGAGCGCTTCACACGGCTTAGATCATACTCCAGCCACTTTGCCTGCGCAGTTCCCGCTGCTGTACGTGCTGCTTCGTCCACTTTCCACGTCCCGTCACTCTGCAGCGCAGCGAAGGCTTCGTCGCCGTAAACTTCCGTGTTGATGAACACGAAATGGATGAGACCCGACGAGAAGCTGTAGAACTCGTTCGAAGAAGACCCACTAGCAGCTCCAGCGCCCAGCGTGATGCCTTGAAAGCGGCGATAGTAGTTCTGCACCGAAAGAGCAGGCGAGAGCGCGTACTGGTACTCGTGCTGCACCAACACACACACACACACATCATCGTCAGAATTACCCGATGACTTCCACAACGAGTGTCCGTACATTGCCGACGGTCGTCATCATGGGCACTCGCGACGTGATCGGCTCCAACTCGTCCATGTAGTTCTGTCCGTTCGAGCCGGTGAGCTCGTACGACAAGTCACCAATGTTCAACACGCCACTGTAGGCTCCATCATCTACGAGAGCGCTCTTCAGTGCTGGCAGGGACACAGCAGCTGCATGGCCCTGCACAGGCGCCCCCATGTCACCGAACACCGCCCACGTGATCTCTCCACCAGGGACTGTGAAGTTCATGGTCTGGTCTTTGGCGTCGGCCTCCAGCGCGTAGAAGATCGTGGAGCCCGGCTCCAGATTGGCCAGCAGCGCCGACCAGCACGCCACAGTCGCTCCTGCTGCCTCCGTCACTGGACCGGCGCTTCTGCCATCCACCGAGGAGCTCAGATCGTCAGCGGATGCGCCAAACATGAGCCGGGACGAGTTCACGCTGGACGAGGTGACCCAGTCCAGCATATAGTGCACCAGGCCATCGCCCTCTTTCTCCACAACACTCAAATGGAATTGCGTCGTCGCAGACGCGGCCCCAAAGGTGGCGAAGGCGACAAGGGCAGCGCGGAGCTGCATGGCTGGCTGGGCTTGGTTGAATCAGCTCCGGCGAGATTGACAAGTGCAACGATGTGGTCCGACTCTCTGATCTGACTTCACATCGACTACGAAACGCACGAACAGAAAAATGACGAACCAGATGCAGCCCTACGTGTACCCATAACTCGGTACCGATGAAACGATACAGGACTCTTTCAACCGAGTACTTTCTCTATAAAGTACTATTACTACGTGGTACTACTATATACACTTTCTCGATAAAGTACTATTAATAGGTGGTACTACTAAAATATATAGCATCTAAACTCTACATGTATATTATATTAACACATGTAGTAGTTTAGATGCGTTGAAGCAAAGAGATCAAACAATATCAATATCAAGATGTTACGCTACTTTTGTTATGTGCGATAGAAATCAATGTAAGTACGGTATTTGGATCTGGTGGCGCGTCAGTATACTCCGCGCATATTTTAGTGATGTTCTTGACCCAGCAGGAGCGTCAGCGCGACCTCCGCAGTAAATGCCAGTATGTCGACAGCTGACAGGAGTTTCGTCCGAATGGCCACCAGGTCGTCGGGCAACCTGAACAGAAACGTTTTCATCAGTTTTCCCAGCTGGTACAAGTCATGCTGGAAGTTGAGAGTGTGTCCATTAAACTTGTGATTCCAGTCAATCGTCGTTGTGTTCGGTTTGCGCGACTCATCCATGTCGATCAGAATCCAGTACCCAGAGTCGCTGGTTGGGACGTACAGAATGTTTGGCCAACGGACATCGCCATGGCAGTAGTTGCAGCTGTGCCAATACTTCAAAGCAGTCAGCATGCAACGCAACCATTCGCGCACTTGGTCCACGTCTTGAGGTGGTTGAATGCAGCCTAATGGAAGCAACCGCACGCAAAGAAGATCTTCTTTCAGGTTCAACTTCCGTACGGTTTGAAGATATGTCCTCTCACGTACTCGATTGTTTAGATCTTGAAGCGCTGTGTAAATGTCAGCGAGTCTCTTGAAATCCATTTCGTCACGGCACTGCTCACGCTTGATCGTCCGTCTGATGACATCATTTATCAGCTCGATCTCTCGCTTGTCATTCACATCGGGCCTGAACGGCATCAGTGGACACTGATACTTTCGTTTCGACAAAATGGTCATCTTGTGAAGTAAAAACGGCAAGTTGTAGAACGTCTTGATCACCTCTGCCTGCTGCTGCAAGATGGAGTGAAAATCGAGGATCACGTGTGCGTGAAGATGTCGATTGATTGCGAGCACTCGCAGTTGCTCTCCACTTGTAGCATAGCCCAGAATGTACGGCAGATCTCCATAAATGATTGGATTCCAGTACCGCATTTTCTGGAACAACTCGTTACATGGCACATCGATCTGGGTAAGAGCATCTTTCTCTTCACCACGAAGCAGCATCATTCCGCGATAGTGTAGGAAGAGGTCCGGTCGCATATTCGTCGTGGTCGGTTCTATATAGTCGACACCATTTCTGCCCGAGCTAACACGGAAATATTTGGCATGACAGAGAGACGTGGAGATGTTGAGCAATACATCATAGAAAAATTGCCATGTGTACTTGGACGCCATCCAGTCCACTGGCGTGTGTTTTTGCACGCAAGCAAAAAGGCATTAATCAGCGCCGCAAGATCATCACACACAATGAGCGGGCCATTCGGGTCGAAAATCCGCTCTGATGTTCGCAGTGCCAGTTGGAACGGCAGTGGTCGTTGAAGAAGTGTCGACAATTCATTTAGCGGAGGTAATGCCGTCATTTTCATATCCGAGTACTGCCACAGCGTTTCAGGGATACGTTTTCGTTTAAGCTTACTTTCTGCCTTTTCGCGACTCTTTCCATGTTTTGCACTTCCACATCGCTGGCCCCTTCTGGAGCCACCACCAGCACGTGAATTTGACCAGAGGATGGCTGCGGCATATCGTTCTGTTCGAACAGGCAGAGCTCCAACGTCTTCGAAGTCTGTATCTGCTCTTCATCGATCATTGTCTGAATGTCTTGGTGGACCTTTCCTTCCTCCAGCCTGAGCGCAGCGTCACTTTCGTCTGACAGCCATGCGCCCTTCGACGTCTTCGCCAGGAAGAGCTGCAGGTCGACTGCATTACGCTTAAACCTCTTCGGCAGCTTTTCTACAATCGCCTCCTTCAGGAGCCCCACCACCTTGGTCGTATCAATAACAACAGGGAAGATGCTTCCATGTCCAACCAGCGCGCACATCAGTGTCACCTCCATCTTTCTTTTAGGCGGACGATTCTCAAATGAGTGGAATGCAGCTCTCATGGTGCCATCAGGCTTGTCAATCTCAATCTGTCAAAGTCAGAGCGATTCAGACAAATAGCAAATGGCAAGTGCCATTTTCTGATGGGCAATATGCCATTTTTTCTTGCCTACGTCATACTTCATCATTATTATTGGCGCGGTACGAAATACCACTTTAACTTGACATTTGTATGCTTATTTATGGCAAAAAAGAAACGGACCATGTAGACTTCTGGGACGTACAGATAAATGCTTGATCGTACGTTTGCTATCAACTAAAGCAGTTCCAAACCTATTTTGTTAAGCGTAATGCCTGGGGATCACAGTTAGCACACTAGAGTCCAACTTTGACAACTAAAGTATCCACACTAGTAATCCGTGTTGAGTGCCAACGCCACGCCCTGCAGCACCCAGTGCGAGGCGTGCTCGGTCGAATATAAGTCGGCTTCGAATACGAGGCCAACCCCCATGGCATTTCGACGAGACTGCGTGACGTACACTGGGGTGCGGAAGGTGTTCTGCAGCTTGAGTCGACTGGCCTCGATGGGGATGACCTGGAGAATGGGCAGCTCTTCCACGAGTTGTTTGGGTCGTTGTGGTGCGAGACACCCGCGTTCGAGGTCCCAGGACGCACCTTCGAGGAAGAGCCCCTTGACGTAGCAGCCCGTGTCGTCCTTGGTACCTTCGAGAGTCGGTAGCTGCGAGTCCTGCGTGAAGCTCGTGACACGCGTGTACAGCGTCGACTTGTCCAGCGGCCAGTTCTTGGCTCGACACGTTGCCTGCACCAGAGCGGTGAGGTAAGACTCCGGGATGCCCAGGCCAGACAACCACATGACTCGTGGGTCGCCATTCACCACCCAGTCCATGTACTGCTTGAAGCGTTGGGTGAAGTGCTCCATCCAGCTCCCAAGAGGCTTCTCCGTCTTGGGACACAAGGCGCGCCAGAGGTTGGGGAGGAAGCCGTCGTACAGAGCGTTGCCCACTGCGTCCAGCTCATCGCTCATGCCGATTTCACCCACGAGCGCCTTCTGGAGATCTCCCAGTGAGACGCGCATACGAGCCGTGAGTAAGTTCCAGCGGTCGAGCTCCTGTAGCAGCACGACTTGCGTCGGTGTGGGGGTTAGCCCAAGTCTCTTGCGGATCTGGTCCACATCGACAGGATCTGGTACCTTGGACTGGATGTCGCTCGCGACGTTCCCGATGTGGTCTTCACGTGACACGCCTGCTCCCGATTGAGCCGACCTCGGCTGCAGCGAGATCAGGTCCTTCCACACACTCTTGGACATGTTGGTGTAGTATCCGATCTCAGCGTTCGGGTGGAGACCGAACACCGCGGGGCTGTTCGTCAATGGCAGAGTCTCGACGGTGGCCACGTAGTCTCCCAGCTCAAGCGCCAGTGGACTGGAATTACCATCCAACGCACCGGGAAGCACGTAGTCGAAACCCGAACGACTGAAGTAGAACCGCTGGCAGTCGTCGAACAAGAAGTCGCCCATGTACTCGGATAGGTATGTTGTGAGAATGCGTCGATCGTAGTCGTCACTGACGCGACCGCCGTACATTGCATCGCCAATGAGGTACTTGAGCGAGCCCCAGGGTAGCTGCTCGTCGTGGTCTTCGTACGCCTTGTAGAGATACAGACTCAGCAACTTCCTCGAGATCGTGAAGTCGGACTCGTTGAAGTCGTAGCTCACGTTCCAGCCGATCTTGCCGTACTTGCGTCGCTCGAGCACCACAGCGTGGAGGAAGCACAACACATAGACCACCGACCGGAACGCAGCATGCGGACACTCCTCCAGCATCGTTTGGTCCAGTTTCGAGTAGAGACTTCGCATATTCTGCTTGAGTCCATCGGGCGGCTCCGTGACGACCTTGAGCGAGCGTTGGAGAATACCAAGCGGGAATCGGTCCGTGGGCTCGGTGGTGAGCCATAGTCGGAAGTCTTTGTGAGGTTTCGTCATAGCCAACAGCATCTTCTCTAACGTCCGCAACCAGCTCGCTAGCAAGTGACAATTCTGCAGTAACACCCAGTGTCCTCGAGTAGCTCCAGCCTCGAGCATTTGCTCGGCTAGTGGCCCCTGCCCTTGACCGAGAGCCAGGAACTTGAAGCGATGTCCTGAAAACCCGTACTCATCGCCCAAAGTCTGGATGTCGCTCTGCGGATCTGCACCCGGACTCAAAATGCACACAATAGGCGACGTCGCTGCACTCTGGCTGTAGATTCGCGCGTAGTCCAGCACCGGAGGCTGCACGAACTTTTCTCCCATCACTGCCATCACAAACAGCTTCATGGCGTTGTACACGCGGTCTTGTCGGAAGCAGCGGAAGACCAGGAGCTTTTGCAAGCTCGACAGTTTGTCGGAATAGCCACACGGGAGGTCGGCCAGCTCGGGGGCTTCCAGGTCGTACCAAGCCTTCCACTCGCTTGTCTTCTTGGCGAAGTCCGACATCAATGAGCCAAAGACGCTGCTGCCACTTTCTCCTTCACCTTCGCCCAGTCTGCTGAGGCAAAGCAGGTCTTTCCACCCTGCACCCGACACCCACGAAATGTCCTCGGGCTTTGGCTGAGAAGCGGCATCCAGAGACGTATCTCCCTTCAGGAAGAAGTCGAGCTCTGCGCGGTTGAGATCACCCGAGGCACTCAAGATCATGCACGTCATCTGGAACGAGAACATGAGTTTGTGTCGCTCAAAGATGCCCGTGCACGTGTAGTCGTACATCATCTCTGTGATCGACTGCACCATGAAGCGCAAACGTTTCTCGAGGACAACATCACGCTTCGCAGTCTCGAGTGCCGTGTGGAAGACCGTGAGGAAGCTCGCCAGCGAAATCTCGTACATCTTCATAATCGTCGCGAGCGCTGCCATGGCAAAGTACATGATGGATCCGCGTAGAGCCACAGGCGTGTACACCTCACGAGCCTTGGTGATCTCATCCTTCGTGAAGCTCGCCAGTTCGAGCTTGGCACTGATCTCAGTCGCCTTGTTCTTGGTCTCATCCAACGTTGCAATGAGCTCCTCGTTATCCAGAATGTTACCGGAACTGCTGGACAGCTCGCGTAACAAAGTGTCTTCCAGCTCAACGATCAGTTGCGTGCTCTCGGACATTTCTGTCACGAGGTCGCTGTACTGTTCTTCCAAGTCCGGTCTCTCGTGAGCCACCACGACATTGAGCAACTGGTTGGCCAGACCATCTTGAGTGACGCTGTAGTTGACAATCATCGTTTTCCCCATGACTTCGGGGGAGTAGTGCGGGTTGGCGAGCTTCGACGTGAAGTACAAGCGGAAGTTGGCGTCCCACTCGACGTTCTTATCGCCCAGCTTGATCAATCTCTGCGAGCCCTCCATAAACGTACTCTTCTCCAGCACCGGGTCCAATATCGGATCCAGTTCTTCGTCCACGCTCTCGAACAGGAACGGGTTGCCAAACTGAATCGCCAGCTCCAAGTGCTTCATGAAGTCCGGGTCGCTCAGCGTTTTGACGGTCAAACTGTTCTTCTCTTCCTTCTTCTTGATCCAGTTCACAGCCTGTTGCTGCGGGTCAATACACAGCGGGAAGCGACTCGCCTTCGTGGTCAGAATACCGTTCTGCACCGAGTGTTCGTCCGCGGGTAAGCCTTCCGACACCCATTTCTGAATTGTCGCGTCATCCGTGAGCGAACTCTCGAGGCGGAATGGAGTGGTCACGGGTAGTTTGCGAGACCCAATGTCTAGGAAGAAGTCTCGGTAAATGAGGTCCGAGCGGTAGTCGAAGCTGAATGCCCCGGCGTAGCTTAGAAAACTTGCTGTAAGCAAGCAGTCGCCCACAAGCCGCTCACTCTGCAGGTTCAGCGAGTCGACATCCTTGGTCCAGCGTGTCCGTTCCGAGCCTAGACCAGCTAGCAGCTTGCTTGCTGCCTGCAGTCTCTTTTGCATCTGATCTGCCTGCGTTTTGAGCCCTTGTAGCTCCGAGTTGGCTTCTTGGAACTGCGTGGACAGGTTATCTAGCTCCGTCTTCAATCGGTCAAGCGTAGCCTTCAGGTCTGCGAGCTCCTGCTCCTTGATCGTTTGTTCCTTCTCCATCGTCTTGACCTTTAAACGCAGCGGCTCGACATTCTTGGCGACGTCGTGATATTTCACGATAGCCACGACCCACACGAGTAGACCAGCGCCGGCCCTCGAGATGGATTTCATGTTCTCAATGTTGAGATCAGGGTTCTTGAAGAAAGTCTTGATCTTCGTGATCATCTTGGACGAGATCTTGTCCTTCTCGTATTCCTTCAGCAGGGTGATCAGGTTGGCGTTGCTCAGCATGACCTTCGCACCCTTCCAGTCGAGGTCCAGCTCTTGCCCCGTTGGTTTAAGAATCAGCACACACATGCACACAGACATCACCAGTGGTGGCGGGGACGCGAACGATTTGAGTTCCGTCAGATCCGCCTTCGATAGGTCTTGTAGCGCTGCTGCGGCAGCCTCGACTGCCGGAAGTGCCTCCAGTAAAGCGGCATCAGCCTCCTCTTTCTCACGAGCAATGAGAACTGAGGCCTTTTCACACTCGATCTGTGTAGCTGCAGCGACTTCCTGCTGCTTGGAAGCAACAGCTGACTTTTCCTCGATGGTCTTGATCAGGGCTTCACACGCGAGCGTCTTCTCGTCCACAATCACCTTCTTTTCAGACAACTCGATCTGCATGACATCCACCGCTTGGGCCGCTTCGACGAGCTTCGTAAGACCGCCCTTGAGACGCGCAATGCTCGCCGTGACCTTAACTTTGTTCTCCTTGAGCTGCAATCGGTAGTTCGAGATGAAATCGAGATAATTCTTCGGCGTCACGTAGTAGTGTCGACGCAGCTCTTCACCGAATTGATGAGCGACACGAACCACGCGCAAATGCGCGTGCACAAGGTGATTCGTCACCTGCTCACGCGATTCCTCTGGAATAGCCTCTTCGGCCAAGAAATACTGCGCGACGTTGCGTAGAGCGTCTTCAGGCCACGCAAAGAACCAGTCGATAACTGTAGCGGACACTAGACCGGGGAAGTTGCGACAGCGGGTCCTCAGCGTGCTACCAGAAGGAGACATGGCTAGAATCACGTGCAGGTTTTGGCGACACAGATTCACGTAGTACCTCCAGCAGCTTTCGTTGGTTTCGACCAGCCCCGCAGCCTTCACCTGTTCTCTCACAGAACTCGCAAGAGCGTCACGCTCGTCGGTCTCGAATAGTGCAGGCACAACACCCGTGGTGAGCATGTTGTTGATAAATTCGAGGAATCCTTCCTCGACTGCGTGTGCATCCGTGAAGAGGAACACAACGGGCTTCTTTCCGAGCATGCGGTACAGGTCTTTGAGGTTCTCTCGGAACTCTGCTTCGCCGTATCCGCGGGTCAGGAAAATCTCGAACAGATCATACCCGGCTGTAAACGCCGCCAATCGAGACAAACTCTGCTTACCACTGCCCCCTACACCGATCAGCAACGCGTGACCCATAGGGTTACGGATGATTCGCAGGATGCGGGACAAGTGCTCCAACGCCATCTCGAATAGGACCAGAGTCATCGGTTTTTTGTCCAGGTTATAGTTTTCCAGTGCTTCATCGAAAATGCCGCGAATGCGTCGGTACGACTCCATATCCTGGTACAAACGAGCATCTTCAGCCGTAGCTTGACCCGTGATACGTCCAATGCAGTCCGCATAGTCACCAAAGATAAGCGGGTCAACCGATGCTACCTCAGCTTCATCAGGGAAGTTTTCACGGAGAATCTGAGTGATAGCTCCGTCTACCAGTGCGTTGTCGGACTCGCTCGTGAGCCGGTCGCAGAATATTCGCTTCACTTCATTTCGCCACAGACGCACAATTTTCCCAGGACTGTCAAACTTGTCCGTTGTGGCCATACAAAGTCCTTCGCAGACGCGGCCGAGATCGCGTAGATTGAAAATGTAGTGGAACTTGGACGGAGTTGGCGGCAATTTCTCGACGGTGAACTCGAAGAACTGGAGAAGAGCCTCCGTCAGTTTGATCCCCTTCGCCTGGATCGATTCACTAAAGTTACGCAGGTATGTAGTCACGATAGAACCATAGATATGCTTGAGCACCTCCTTCGTTGGCGGGGTGAGGTTGTACACGTTGAATTGGGCCACGAATCGTGGGTCCACTTGGTTACGACCGCCACCAGGAGGTCCCATAGCACCGATAAACAGCAAGTCTTTCAGAATCCGGAGATCAAGCTCCTTGCCGCGATCGTAAATGCTGCCACGGTTCATCACAAAGTGCAGCAGGGCAATCGGCTGCTGCGTGCCATAGAGATCCACCTTGGGCATGTTCAAGTCGTCGATGAAGATCAAGAGCTTCTTCCCTGCTGGAGGCCCGTAGATCTTGCCTGACCGCTTGTCGACATTTGCTTGGATGTTGGTCTGCACATCCAAACTGCTGGTTCGACTGGAGAAGTTGATGCTGAGAGTCGAGCACGTTTGCTGGTCCAAGTCCTTGAGGTAGCTCTGGATCGTCACAGTCTTGGCCGTGCCGCTCTCCCCCACGAAGAGAATCGGCTTCTCCGTGCGCATGCAGCTCGCGAGGATGAAGCTGTAAAGCACCGAGTCGGTTGTGGGCACGAACACGCGGGAAAAGTTGAACGGCGCAGGTTCAGCGTACGGCACGACTCGCGACTCCCAAGGCTGCCACTTTCGCGTCTCCAAGTCGAAGAAGTTGTAGTAGAGACTGCTAGCAGGCAGTGAACAGTCCACGATTTTGCGGATGAACTCATTGAATCGAGCACGACTGCTACCAAGCAACGCTGCGCCTAGAGACCACACCACGCTGAACAAGAAGATTCCTTCAACACTTGCACGGTCTGAGGTCGGGTCCAAGGATCCGTCACTTGGCAGGAACGCGTCCAACGAGATGCAGAGCTGCTTGCACATTTCCATGTTGCTGATCGGGATCACCTGCTGACACTTGGCCACAATCTCGTCCGCGCCGAAGACGCCTTCCAGGATAAAGTCAACGCACTTGGGCACGTACTTGTCAAAGAGTTCAAGCAGTAGAGTGCGCTCCAACGGGGTCGACATCGTGCCAGGCGGTGCGGAATTCGGAGCAGCCGACGTATCGGCGGAGACTGGAACCAACGGGTACTTCTTCTTAAGCCACCGCTCGTAGTACGGACGATAGCCGAGATTCTTCGGGTCGACCCAAACCATCCCACAACGACTGATAGTAGCTGGCGACGCGTACTGCAGGTCGAACGTCTCACATATCATGGAGCAGTGAGTTTGCAGCCGAATTCGCTCCCCGTTGGGCAACGTTAGCAGTTTGTTGTCGTCCATAACACTGTTCATGTTCTCGACCCACACCGCGTCAACGTCCCCGTCGTAGATCAGCCATCGCTTCTCGTTCTCCTTCCCAGCGGGGAGGGGCTGGTTAAGTTCACGGAAGAGCTTTGACAGCACGCCATCGGTCCAGTCACGAGTCACCGGGTCCATAGTGCCGTAGAGCTCTGCGATCGGCTGTGCCTTGGGATTCAGCACGAAAATCTTGACATGCTCGTCGAGAGCCGTCTTGGATGCGGCTGCGAGCGTGTTCAAGACCAGAGTCTTGCCACCGCCCGTGGGTCCGACGATCATCGTCGTGTGACGCACTAGCATCGTCTCGTACATCTGAATGATCTTGTCGATCTGCTCGTTGTACACGGTGGAGTTGGTCGTGTTGTATTCTCCAGCCACGAGCTCCGCCTCTATAGCATCTTTCAGTGCTGCATAGCCCACCCGGGGACAATCCAAGCCCGGGAACAGGTCGTTGATCAGACCGTGGAAAAGAGGGACATCCTCGAACACGAACTTGGGCATGTTGCTGTCACGCAGAGCTCGCATGAGCACCAGGTCCTCGTTCATATCGCTGTACTCTCGTTTAAGCGATCCAGCCATAACCAGCACGCTCTTGAGAGCTCGCAGTCCGAAGTCGTAGTGATACTGCTTCGAAAGCTGCTCCCGCGATAGTTTGTACAGCACCGTCATCTTCTTCGCCAGTGAGACGGCATTCTCAAAGCCCTCGGAGAAGAGCATGATCTGGCAAATCTGCAGCAGGTCGGGCACGATCATGGTCACCGGTCGGAAGAGAGCCTTGAGGTTGTCTGGGAGCTCTGTGCGACCGGCGTACCCTGGATTCATGGTGATGAAGAAGCCGCAGGTAGCGAACCCTGCTGTGCGATGGATGGCGATCTCCGCTCCGAAGCCGATATCGACGGTCGGCTTGTCGTAGTTGAGCGCGTTCTGGATAGCTCGGAGCTGGGCTGAGACCACCGACAGCACCTCGATATTGATACGGTTGAACTCGTCGAAGCAGCCCCAGGCCCCCACTTGAACCAGCCCGGAGAAGATGCTCCCCATCGCCTTGTAGTCCAGTCCTTCGCCACAATTGATAACATAGCACGGCAAAGCGAGCGATTTGGCTAAATCCTTGACCGTCTCGGTCTTGCCCGTACCAGCAGGACCGGCAGGAGACCCCCCTAGCTTGAAAGTTAACGCTTGGGTCAGTGTCATGTAGCATCGGTCAGTCAGCGGCGTGATCACAAGTCGTCCGTTCAAGCCCATGTACTCGTAGCCGTAGCGGAAGTTCCCCGTGCACTGGCTGATGACAACGTCGTCCACATCTTTTCTCCAGTAGAACCGGAGCTGAGACTCCCACGCGAACTCCTTCTCGTTCAGGATACTGTCTCGTACGAAAGAGTCGACAATGTCTCGCGCGTGTACGTCGATGATAAGCAGCGTGTTGACCTTCTTTCGTGTGAGCTTGTCGAGTGGTTCACGCACACGCCGTACGAGACTGTTAAGTTGCTCTGTAAGTCGTCCTTCCAGGCCTTTCATGGCGTATTTGTCGCCTCCCTTGACGCGATGAAACACGTCCTCGACCTCCCACGTCCACCAGATCTGACTGCCAACAAGCGACACCATTCCTAGCACTTCCTCGAGCCACTTGGTGCGATCCACGTTTGCGTACTGAAACACGCCCTCCTTTGCGATACGCTGTAGAGTCACTCGCATTTCGTCTTCCACGCCCGTCATCCACGACTCGACAGGACCTTCGACAGCAGATAGTGTGCGAAACTGGAAGCCTTCTCCTTCGGCGCTCTCCATGGCGCCAACACTCTTGTTGTTGCGTACGAAAGTTAACACTTTGACGTTGTCAAAGAGTTTCAGCATGTGGACTTGGATGGACGTAGGGTCTGAAGAGCCCAAGACACTCAACAACTCGTCGTCGGAGATGAAGAAGAACCGCGGGAAGGAATTTCGCTTCGTGTCGAGGTAGTCGCTTAGAGACTTCTGGCACTTATCCAGCCGTTCGGACAGTGAATGGAGTGTCTCCACTCGATTCTCAGCCGTACAGGCTTCCACAGCGTTGGCATTCTTGTAGGTAGCCCCCATGATCGTCTTCCACGCTTTGTCAATGGCGTCAAACTTCTTGGCTTCCTCCGGAAGCTGCTGGCGAATATCCTCCGCTCCAACGAAAATGCTCTCGAGATACATCCACTTGCGCTGCACAACGAACCAGATATCCAAGCACTCGTTCACGACGCCAAGACGCTTCTCCCACTTCCGAACGCGCTCGGCGAAGTTGGCGATGAAGCGTGAGCCGGACATTGTCTGCAAGTTGAGCATGTGGTCTTCTAGCGTGATTTTCAGGTCGTCTGCGGCTCGGAGCACCCAGCCGCGATCGGTGCCATTCTTCTTGTACTTGACCAGCTCCAAAACCGCTTTCGACCATGAATCCTCGATCTTCAGAATCTCCTGCTCGATCTTCTGCTCCTGCATGGCTGCGTTGACGATTTCACCGATTTCGTTCGAGAAGCGATGCAACTTCATGGCGAATAAATTCCCGAGGGTGAACGTCTTGAGGTTCATATCGAAGCGCACCTGCGTCACGGCCATGAGCTCCTCCCAGTGACGCGGCTTCATCGCCTCGTTCTTCAGACTCTGAATGAGAGGAATACTCTCTTTGAAGGCCAGAATTTGCTTCTCCACCTCCACAAACGTGGACATAGCCTTGAGGTCCTTGGGAATCTTCCGACAGCGTTTCTCCAGCTCCTCGATCCCTTTGTTCATCGCAGCTACATCCAACTCGGCCCAAAGCATGCTCGACAGATTGCTGATGAATTCCTTTTGCTCAGTGTAGAGTGCGTAGATCACTTCCTGCTTTTCTAGAGCTTCAGCTATTTGCTGCAGCTCCGGGTACGACGTTATGGGCAGTGCGAACAGGTTCTCGGCATTCGCGAGTTCTTGTCTTCGAGCCTTGAAGACGGTGAGCTTCTTCTGAAATGCCGAGACCATGCCAAGCCCCGCGTCCAAATCAAGCGAGCACGTCCCCGGTCCATGCTCCAGAAACTCCTTCTTCATCGTCTTGCACTCCTCTGCGAAGTTGATAGCGTCTTGCTTGGTCACGCCCCGGAACTGATCTTTGACCTTAACGAGGCGCAAATCCTTAGTTTTCGAGGCAAGGAAGAGATCTCGCCACCGCTCTTCAAGTGAGACGGCCTTCTTGAACTCCGCTGGGTCTCCAGCAATGTTGAAGGTCTGCAACGTGCGGTAGCGCTCAATGATATCGGCGTACTCAAGCTCCATCTCCATGCCCATGTCACTGATGCTTGCAACTGTGTTTAGCACCTTCTTGAGCGATTCAAGGTCTTCTGGGGTTGCTTCGAGCTCGGCTTCGAGCTGATCCATCGTGGCGCTGATCGCGACGAGCTTCTTGTTCGACACCTCGAGGAGGATTTTGCCGTAGTCGTCCTTCCACATCTCGGCTTGCTTGGCGATCGACACTGCCAAAGGGAGACAATTGATCTGTAAAAAGTCCGTGTCTTTCTCCGTGGGCTGGTTGCGGACGGATTCCGCCAGTCGAGTGTACTGTGCCATGCGCGTATCAAAGTACACGCACGGAGGCTTCTTGTCCGCCAGTTTTTCAAGTGCACTACGTCGCTTGGTATTCCAGAGATTGTACACGGTATCGTATCGACGCCAGCTATCCAGGTAGCGGTTCACGATGTTGAAGACCTTGTGGATCTCCTGGTTCAGCGAAAGTGTCATCTTGATGACGTACGGATTCTGCGAGATGTCCGAGTAGAAGGTAAAAGTGATCGGCTCCTCGTCCTCGTTGACTATGAGGGGGGCAGTCTCGCGACACGTTCCGTGCATCCAACGGATGAACGCTTTGGCGCTCTCGACGATATGCTTCACCGACTTGCTCAGGTATTTGTACATATCCGAAAGTGACGGCGTCACGATGATGTCTTTGCCATTCATGGTAGCCTTCACCTTACACAGAGGTGGGCGCTTGAGCTTCCCACCTTCTCCAGGACCCATGACCGAGACTGCACTACTGATATCCTTGGTATGGACATTGAGTAGTGCTTGGAACGTCGTCATTGACGCAATGATCATCTTGGTAATCGCGTTGAAAATGCGACGCTCCCAGTACATGTAGTACGTCGACATCTTCGGACTTGTGCCGGTGTTCACACCAGCGACGATTTCTTCCACCTTGATCAGTAGAGGACCGATGGAGCGGTAACTCTGCACGAGTTCCTCAATACGCTGCATACGGTTGCGCTCGACGAGCTCGTAGAACTCCCCCACCTCGGTCACGACGCCTTCTTCGAAGTCTTCGATCTTGATCAAGAGCGTGTTCTCAATATCCATGACAATCTCCTCAACCATCTTGCTGCTCTTGTGGATTTGGCTAACGAGGTTCGCGAACTGGTTGAGGGACTTGTTGCAGTTCTCGATGAAGCTCAGCACGCGCTGCGAGTTCCAGTTGAGAGGCGAAAACCCCACTCGCAGCACGTCTTCCAGTGTTTTAAGCTGCGAACGCAAGAGATGCGTCTCTACCGGTGTGAGCTCCGCCAGAAGCGAGTCGTACCGTCGGAGCATCAGAGTCAATTCCTGCACGTACTGGTGATATTTGTCCTCTTGCAGCGTCACATTGAGCGCTTCCTCCGGGATCTCAAAGCCAAGGCGATCGAGATATTTCGACTCCTTGATGATCATGGCCAGCTCGGGCGAAAAGTTTGCGTAGAATGGCGGCTGAGGTAACTTGTAAAGCATGACGCCCGTCTCCGACTTGCCCGCCTCGAGCAACCTGGGACCCAAAATCGACTGCTTCAGACACTCATTCGTAAGAGCAGGCACCTTTTCCTTCCAGTCTTTGTGGAGCTGTTTGATGTAAGCGTCCACGGCTCGCGCGAACACCAGGTACTTTTCCTTTACTTCTTCCCCGTGTGGGCTTTTGAGCAAGTCGTTCATGGCTCGAAAGCGCAGGATAGGCTTCTTGGCACGTAGGTAGAGCGCACGTGACCAACTAATGGCACCCGCAACGGGTGGGTGGTTCTTGTAAACCGGTGGCCGGTGCTTGTGTCGGTGGAACTGCTCTTCCAGTTTCTCGAGCTCTTTCGTGTACTGCATGAGGATATCCTTGTACTTCTCCATCATCTGCTTGTTGATCGACTCGCGTGACTGGATGTTCTGGAAGTTTTGCAGCAGATCAAACGCGCCTTCGGCGGACCGGAGCTTCTGGAACGAGGTGTCGATGAACTTCCGCGTCATGTGCTCAATCTCGCTCACTTTCTCGCGGAACTGGACCATGACGGACTCCCAGCTTGTCTTGTAGCCACGGTCAAAGATTTTGAACGGGACACTTTCGAACGGAGCGATGAGACTCTCGACGCGTGCCATGACCTCGTCGATCCCCTGGGAATCACCAGTCACGGACTTCAGCTCTGGTCCAAGGAATTTGTTGAATTGGTCCAGCACCGTAGCAACTTCTTGCAGATTTTCACAAATTTTGGCCATGTAGTTGGTTTGTTCAAATAACCGCTTGCGATCAAACTCCCAGCGATGATCTGTACCGCTGGCCTCGATGCGCTCTCGAACTTTCATGTACGTGGAGTGCCACAACTCCAGCACCATTTTAGCTTCTTCGATGGCGTGAAGTGCGTTCTCCGGACTCTTTCGTAAGATAGTGTGGATGTTAATCTCCACTGCCACTTTGTCTACGATCTCTGACGCGATGCGCTCCATCAACGGCACCATCCGCTCGTCTGTGTTGTAGTGCCTCGAGATAATCCAGACCATGCGAATGGCATTCATCATAGACGGAAGCGTGTCGGCAATCGCGGAGAACGAACCACTGGCGATGTTCTTGAAGTGACGCTCTAAAGTCGTGAGGAACTTGACGTTGTCCTTCGCTTCCACGTAAAGTTTGCTGAGCTCTGAGAAGTGATACTTGAATGTGAGCAGCATGCTAGCCTCTACCAGCTCCAACAGTTTGAGCATTTTCTGGACCGCGGGCATGTTGATCTGCTCGAAGATGGTGCTGAGTGTAGCGTTCCGCTCACGCCAGAACTCAATTTCAGCGAGTGGGCCCTTTCTTTTGGGGGTCTTGCGGGTTTCCTGCTCCACAACACTGGCCACGCTCTTGGACCATTCCTCGAGTGCCTGCTCCAGCGTGTTGATCAGTTCATAGTCATCCAAATGCGACTCGGGCTTGGTGATGATGACGTCAGGGATGTTCAAGTGGATGTCGCCCTGAATCTGCTGAATGGCATTCGAGATCTGCGACGAGAACTTTACCAAGTTGCTTTTAAACTCGTTCCGCACCGCGTCAATCACCTTCAGTGCCTGGTGTGCAGCTGTCGAGTTCTTCGCCCCTGCATCGTCGCCTTCACCTCGTCCGTTCAAGACATCCGCTCTCGAAAGCTGCGGGTCCAGCAGCGGCATGAACACGTGGCAAATGATCCCCTCCAAGTTCGAGAGCAAGTCTCCAGTCGAGCAGCCAAGCTCAACGTTCGAGTGCACGAGTTTCTCGTGGCCATCCGTCACGATGTTTTGCACTGTCACGGGGCCTGCAGCCACCTTGATCAAGAACACTGTGGTCGACTCGGAAGAGTCCGCGGGCAGTGTGTTCAGGAAGGCATGACACACCTGACGTGTCGTCGTCCGCGAGCGCTTCACAAGTCTCATAACCGTCTCTGTCTGCGGTGCTGGAGCCTCTGCGTCAAGGAACAACTGTTCATCTGTCGGCTCCGTCGGTGGCGCTCCATCACTCGGCGGCTCTGCATCAACATGACCAACTCATCGTCGTGAGTAAGGCAGACCTTTAACTAAGGGTTCTCTGCATTGTGCCAACCTGTGGGTGAGGCTTCTCGGGTGACTTCCACCTCTTCCTCCACCTCCTCCTCGAGATCGTACTGCTCCTCCCCCTTGTAGAAGAAGAGGACGCTGCCAGCCTCAGTCTTTGTCGAGAAGAAGAGCTGCACTAGGTCTGCAGCGGAAGGCTCGGCCTGGTTGTCCGTGGTCTTGGTCCCAGTCACGAGTTGGTCGAAGACCGAAGGCTCGACGTCCAATGCTCGCGACACGAGCCGCCGCAGCCATCGTCGCGTCACCTCGTCCAGCGACATGACCGTGACTTGGTCTCCTGTATCTCTATGAACGGATCGCGGATGCGGACTCTGAACCGCCCTTTTGGCTCGCGTCGTTTCGATCCGACGACGGGGTACCGTACCGGATACCCGGTACATGGCTACAGATTACCACTTCAACTTGGAGTGATGGTCAGGTCGATTGTCGATTTGGTGCTCATCCTCGCTATTATCGGTCACAGCCTGCGATGGTGTGCGTTTCAATGGCGTGTTGGTTTTGCAACGGTCTGTGCGTCACTCGAAATGAGGCTACATACACATCACATTCTCTCGAGAGAGGATGACCGATGTGGCTGAGGGCGAGCACGATTCTTGCGTGCAGACTGCCCTTATGAAAGCGGTGGGGGTGGATGAGCTGCACCAAAGCAAAACACTGAGTGGCCCCCGTTTGTCGCTGCGACCTCCGCCACTGGAGCTGCATCGACGTTGCAGGGACACGATTGAGCAATGCACCGCAAGGCTACGCGAACGACAGCGCAAAATGGACCGACTGCAGCTGTCTCTTCCGAGCTCTACGCGCAGCGCCACAACACCAAAGTCAACTCCACCGAGGCCAGTCAAGAGGAACAAGCGCAATACCACCTTTGTAAGTGCACGAGGCGGGAGCTCACCAGGCTTCAAATCACCGGCGTGGATATCGCCGTCTTCCTCAGTACTCAGAACCAAGCCGGGTTTGGGCTCTACGCCGTCAACTCGTCTCCGCTACTACACGATGGCAGCATCACCATCGGTGCACAAGAACGCGAAGAAGCAAGCGCCATTGAGAAACTCGTCCACTGCCACACTCCCAAGCCAGAAACAAGAAGCCACGGATCCCCCTTCACCGATCAGCGAAAACTCGCAAGGTAGCTCGACCGACAAGTCAAACAGCCCGTCACCGCATAGATCGACGCGGTTGTCGCCGACGTGGTCCCGACGCCAGCACGAGTTCATGGCGGCGATTGAAGCTGAAGCTTGCAGCGATGTCTCGCCTAATACCGATCTGTGATTCAGCATTTACTTCCTTGATCGTGGGCGTGAGACTGTGCGCGACAGTGAGCGAGGTTTGCAGGCAGAACTCAGCTCCAGTCTCCACGCTTCACCATTCCCTGATTCACCGCTGCGCAGCAAACTTCACACGCAACTTGACTGAGCTCGTACTAACTTTTCGTTGGTCAGTGCCTGCAGCGCTGCCAGCCACTTGTCATACTTCAACTCCTGTCTCCCGCTCCCCTTCGCCGTCCCGCCTTCCTGCAACCGGAGCCGAATCGCAACACAGAAAGCTTTGAGCAATCACCATGAAGATTTCGACCGTGTGGACGGCCTCAGCACCAGGCCGGAGGTGCTGCTGCAGCTGACCATACTCCTCTGTCCCAGACATGCAGTTATCTCAAATGCTATTGCTGCTCTGGTTCAAACCTAGCAGCGCGAGGCAACCCAACTCCTCACTTCTCGATCTGCCAGCTACATGAACAGCTCCCAAAACTACCGCACCTTGGCCAAGTCATACGTCTTTGTGCTTCTGTTGCCCACGCTGCGTGCCCCGACGGAGAGAAGGAGATCAGCGTCGACAACTACTACGTAGTACTTCGTAGCAGTTGTTAATAACGTTCTAAATTTGAATTTGAATAACGTTCTAAATTTGAAACTTCAAATCCTGATGTTTATTTACCGGTAGCCGGTATCCTACCGATGTTGACAATAGTACCCTACCCCTAATGAATTGCAACGTCACCACACGGACACGACAAAGTCCATGAGAACGGATGCTAGCTGAACAAGCAAGTATCCAAGCCTTGAGCAAGTAGATCGAGTAGGAATACTGCATGTCCGACAAGTTCAACGCAGTCAGAGCTAGCTTCACACTTGTATTTCGCTCTTGATGACTTTGTTTCTCGCTTTTTCTTGATCATACACAAACCTGCGAACGGCATCTATCCTAACGAAGCGACCAGTGCAGCAGCTCCAAATGTCTCTCTCCTTCGAGCTCTGGGGTACTGCTGCTGGTGCCGCCACCTTCTTTCTGTCTTTTCTCCTCTTGCCCTCTGTTTCTAGCTGTATGACGTCAGTTGCCAGTTGGGGGGGGGGTCCGCGCCATTGAACTTCGCCGTCGCCGTCGTCAGCGTGAGCTTCGGACACGTGGACGCACTTAGACCGCGGACGGCTTGCACTTCTGCTTGTGGGAGGCCTTCCAGTCCTGCTTCTGGCACTCGGCGCCGCAGTATCGCACCGCCTTGCAGCGCGAGCACACGAGCGTGGACGGCGCCTTGCACACGCGGCAGCGCAGGGCCGCCTCGCGCTTCTCGATCAGCTCCTTGTCGTAGCTGCACAAAAATCACACAGACACACAAACGTCAGCAACTACTTCACTAATGCAATTGCAGTTAGTTGCAGCAGCAGGGATGGAGCCGTACCCGAGCTTCTTCATGTCCCGCCAGGTCTCCATGGGCTCGGCGCTAGACTGCGTGTGGTACATGTCCTTGAAGCCCTTGAGCGTCAGGCCCTTGTTCTCGTCGCACTGGAAGTAGGTCTGGATCTCCTTGATCTCCTCGTCCGAGAAGGGCTTGCCGTCGTTGCAGATCTTGCTGAAGTCCTTGAGCTTGTCCAGCGTCAGGCTCTTGTCCGTCGGGGCCTCGAGGAACGAGATGAAGAGCCGCGTGAGCACGGCCTCGAAGTCGCGCGTCAGGTTGCCGTCCTTGCCGATGAGCAGCGCGCGCACCTCGTTCTCCGAGATGCCGGCGTCCACCTGCTGGTTCTTCTTGGGGGCCATGGCTGTGCTTTACTTGGGGGGGTTCTTGTTGGTGACAAATCTCGAAATGCTCGGATGCGTCGAGCGGACGGGTGCCGTGTAACTGCCTTCCCGCGAGACTTGATATCCTCGTTGAATGCGATCCGCCAACCCGACGCGAGGGAGCCTTTGACTTGTTGTTGTAAGGTCGGACTGACCTGCGATAACCGATGCATATCCAGCTCCGATTGGCTGAAAAGCGACTGCTCGACGGACGCAAAGAAAAGCCTGCGCAGTGTGGTTGCACACCAAATTGCCGCGTGGCAGGCAAGTTGCCGGTCGTCCAAACGAGCGCCTCGACGTTGGCTCGCGTACCTAAATTCCAGCGTGGCATATCTCGGGCGTAGCGTCGTGACTGTCTTGCCGGTCATAGGCACAACTGGACTCGAATTACGCTGGCGCTTGGAACGCGTAACCGCTCAAGTGAGCGCCAGGCAGGAGCCAGCGCTACCGCTGACGGACTCAGCTGGTTCACACCCACGCGGATGACCACGCCGCAGGTTGCAGCAGTAGCACAACCGCCGCCGCGGATCTCTTTCGCGTTGGCTCCTCGGCGGTGACCATGAAGACCCCCGGTAATACGTACGGATGGACTGCAAAGTCTCAGCTGAGACTTACCACGGTCTCACTTCCAGCGGACGGACGTACACAAAGTTACGTGCATGTAGTGCTAATATATCGCTATCCATGGATAGTGATGATCACATTGCCTGCAGCATTCATCCAGTTGCATTCCGCAGCTAGCGGTCCGCTAGTAGCGGAACATGTACTAAAGTGCAGCCTGATGAGCCGGCGAAAACTATTGAGGCCATCAATGTCTAAGCAAGCAGCGCGCTGCAATATAATACCGGTATGTTATAATCATCGCGTCACCTGATGCCCAACGGCCTGGAAAGGTGCCAGCCAGGATGGATAGCATGATGCAGCCTGCAAAGGCCTTCAACACGGTATCCCGTTTGAGCCGGTAGTCAGTGCCCCGCCAGTTTCGAATTGGGCATTTTTCATTGGCTGAAAAAGCGGGCCAATCGCCCGTCACAATCACTTACGGAGGGAGAGAGCAGCCCAAGACGCCCAGACGAGTGACCAGTGACCGGCTGCGAGCGCCTCGAGCTCCGCTTCTTCGTCGCCGTCAGCCTCAGCAGCAGCCCCAAGAACCCCCAGTACCCCCAGCACCGCCACCAACAGCCGCAGCAGCAGCAGCAGCGACTCTACAGACGCCATCGGGCCTTCTCCCTCTCGTCCGTCTCTGGCGCCGCATACAGGCAGCCCCATGGACGAGGACAAGCGCCACTATCCGCTCTCGGCGCGCTCCAACGCCCTGTACAACAACTTGAACCTGTCGGCGCGTTCGCGACACGTCATTCAGCCAACTAGCAGCTTGGGGAGCCGCTTCCCGGCCTCGGAGCGCTCCAGACAGATGAACCTCAGCCAAGTGTCGACGGCCAGCAGCGCCACGGGCTTCGACGAGATGAGCCGCGTGTCCCGCTACTCGACGGTGTCCTCGGCGTCCTCGGCCTACTCGACGG
>JAHQIV010000033.1:13211-46028 GCA_030463285.1 Phytophthora europaea | reverse complement strand
GCGCTCGAGAGCTCGCTCTGCGCGCTCAAGTACATCATCAAGGGCAGCGGAGACGCGTTTCTGGAGGAGACGGACACGGACGAGGGCGGCAAGAAGTTCGTCTACCTGACGCCGCAGATCCTCGAGCTCGTGGCCACCAAGAGCTGCTTCCACGTCAACCGCCACGTCCGAGTCGTCGGACTGGACACGATCACGGTGCTGTCGGATATCGCCCCCGTCGGCTTCTTGGAGGCGCACCGCGCCAATGTGAGCGACGTGCTGAACCAGTGCATCAAGCGCGGCATGGAGGACAACTGGTGCCAGGTGCGCTACGCCGCCTCCATCTCGGCGCGCACCTTTCTGCTCAAGCTGCAGGAGCAGGGGCGCGCCGCGTACCTGCCCGTGCTGCTGCCGAGACTGTGTCTGAACCGATACTACATTGCCGAGCGCGTGCAGAAGTACTCGCAGGAGTCGTGGCGGATGATCATGGGCAACCAAGGCCGCGAGCTCGTGGCCAGATACGCCAACGAGATCGTGGACTACTACGTGGAGATGACTAACCACTGTGTTCGTGAGTCGGCGTGCCAGTGCATCGCCGAGCTGGGAATGAAGGTGGATCCGACGGCGATTCGTCCCCATGTTGGGCGCCTCATGCAGGCTCTGCTCATCTGCTTCTACGACGTGTCGAACCTGGTGCGAGATGCGGCGTGTCTGGCATCAGCGCAGCTGGTGCTTGGCTTCCCCGAAGAGTGCCGCCCCTTCCTGGATGAGCTGTATCACCTGTGGATCGACCACCTTTCGGACGATATCTGGTCGGTGCGTGAAGATGCCGCTATTGCACTAGGCAACGTGATTCGTGCCTACGGCCAAGAGGCGCTGGACCGCGTGGTCAAGGTTACGGAGGAGTACTTGCCGCTCGCGAAAAAGCAGCCAGCGATGACGCAGCAGGAGTACGACGAACTCATGCGCTCTGAGAAGAAGCACCTGAGCAAGCAGGCCTTCTCTTGCTGCTCGTTGGAGCCCAAGCTATTCGAGCGCCACGAGCACCGCGACAAGGAGCCGTGGGAACACACTGACGGTGCCATTTACATGGTTCGCGAGCTCTGCAATGTGGCTCCTGACCTTGCTGTCAAGTTCCTTCCGCAAGTTGCAGACATTGCGATCCTGCGTCACTTCCCGCAGACGGCCGTGCTGCAGGAGACGATTTGGAAGCAGCTGCCGCTAATGTGCGAGGCACTCAGCAAGAAGGTGTTCAAGCGCTACCTCGAGTTGTTCTTCGACCCCTTGGTCTTCACGCTCCAGGGCACGAACCGCCTGGCAAAGTTCGCGGCTCGTGACTGCGTTGCTCAGATCAGCAAGCAGATCGGACCCAGCATCTTCTTGGGTCGTCTGGACGCGAATCTGGCCTGGAAGGAGACTCTGGGTCCTGTGGTGCCGGTGCAGTCATACATGATCAAGTAGGCAGCCGTCCAACGAGCGAATGCCTGCCACTTAGGTTCACAAGACCCGCGTTCTCCTCCTATGTATTGCATGTGAACTCGCATCTGCTAGTAGCTCAGGGCGTAGTGCTTTATGCTCCCCGACAGTTGAAGTATCCCGAAGAGTAATATTGCAAACAACAAAAACCCAACACCAGCAAGTCGATTCACAAGCAACCACAAACGCTTCACTGCCAACTAGTTTCTTCGTTATCTGCTGTACGTTCAAGTGACTCAAGTCTTAGCCCAGGAATGGATTCTTGCGAGGCGCAGCTTTCGGAATGAGTGTTGACTTGGTCGTGCTCGAGCATCAGGCACGCTGATACTCCACCGGACCTTGGGGCGTCACCATTACGGGCACTTGACCTTCGTACTGCGGCATCTGCTGCTGCAACTTCTTCTTCGTCCGGTACACGGTGCAGTACCACATCGAGGCGCCTCCCGCGAAGAACGCGCAGATGATCAGGATCAAACTCACGAGCATCCTCCTTCTTCTTCGCGAATATTGAGAATTGGCGAGAAAACACCAACGGGAAAATGAGGGACGTGGCGTATGGGACAAGATGCAGCTACATGTAGTTTACTTGGGACAGCTAGCATGTCAGCTAATGTCCTAATCGGTGGCGAGCTTGCAGATGACCGACTACTCGCAAGTTGGTAGCTTTGATAACATGACCCCCGTGCAAGTGAAAATACGCTTACAACTTGTCAGTCACAGCAAAATGGAAGGTGTGACAGAGTCAGCATTAGCTACGGTGTTGACAATCAAATGTTCAGGCGATTCAGGAATCTCGAAAACGACTTCTGCTATTTTCAACGGTTCAACACGCTGGCAACCGCTTCCGACTCGTGCACATGGGTAGCGTGGCTTCTCACTGCGTCTCGATTCCTAGTGCAAGTCGGGTGCGTGAGGGAATTCTGGTCGCGCTAGGACGCCACTTCAGTAGAAATCAGAACGTAGCCAGTCAGTCGGCACGCTCGTGGTTAAGCGCATGCTTCCAGCGATACGACGAGGTATGTTTCCCAACATTTTGAGTGGAGTTTCGTTGCTAATTTGTTGTGTGCACGTCAACAGAACGGTTCTGGTTTTGTGTCGTGTGATGCGGTGCTGAATGTGGTGGCTGAGCTCACGCTCTTCCGGATTCACGAGTGGTCTGCGAACGAAGTCTCTCAATTCTGTGCCTTCTTTTTCCGAGGCGAGGATAGCGAGCAGAACTTCGACTACCGATTATTCCTCGACTACCTCTTCTTCCCGGTGAATCAGTACGCACCCCGGATCAAACTGAAGAAGCAGATCGCCACCGACGATATCTTCACTATTCACGAGGGGGAGCTGTACCCAACACCTCTTGATCCGGAAGAACCCGACGAAGGTGCATGCCGTCCTGTTATTCTCAAACAACTTGACCTGACAAAGTTCAACGCTGAAGCAGAGAAAAACCCGCAGTACGGTGGAGCTGCTGAGCTTGTGGCTCAGTTACGCCACCGAGTGAACGAGTTACGTCTGCTCACTCACCCAAACCTGACCGGATTTCAGACATCCCTGCAGAATGGAACCTCGCTCTACGTGATCCAAGAACACCATCAGATCTGCACACTGCGTACGATTCTCGAGTCCTTTGGAGCGATGAAAGAGCCGACAATTCGCCGCTACCTTCTGCAGATTCTTCAGGCCGTGTCGTTCCTCCACGACCACGGCGTGCACCACGGGTAAGATCAGTCTTAAAAACTGCACATCAGTACAACCAAAGTAACCACAAGCTGTTGTTTCATTGCAGGAATTTGAACATGCAGGCAGTCCATATTGACAGCTACGGCCTCCTCAAACTGACCGATTTTGGCATTCGACGCTGTTTGCTCCCTCTTCTTTCAGTGAAAAACTCCGCTGACGACGACTTTGCCCGTAGAAATTTGGTGCGTACGTTTGTAGAGATCTAAAGGAGCTTCCGAGTGTGCATCTAACGGCACCCTCGTACAACTGATCCAGGCCCCTGAAGTTCTTCGGGATTACCGAGTTTGGGGCGAGAAGGCTGATGTGTGGTGCATTGGTATGTTGACACTTCAAATGGCAAATGGGCTCGTGAAATACCCAACTCCATACTCGTTAGAGAAACCTGCAGATAGGAATCCTTCGCTCCGTCACGCTCGTTTCCAATCAAGCAGAGCTAACCAATCTCCTATGAGGAAGCGAGGTCCCGAGTCGTCCGAAGCACTGGGAGCTTCTCGAGTTCCGTCACTTCCAGAAGCGGTGTCGAAAAACTTGAAGAGTTTTGCCCGTGCCTGCCTTCAGCGCGACCCCCGCAACCGACCAGCAGTGAGAGAGCTCATGGAGATGGGATTCTTCCGCATTGACCAGGCGAGAGAAACGAACGAAGTTCTTCGCACAGTTTGCACCGATTTGGACGCAACAATCCGCAAACTCATGACGTCGTCTCCTCCAAGGTCCGTACGCCCCAAGACAAGAAACCACGTAGTGTAGTCTCTACATGTACACAACAGATGACATCGAAATGACAAGCAATTATTTGGATATGAGCTCGTTGATCTTAGAGGAATTCGCTCGAACTGCAGCCACAATATCTTTCGCTTGTCGTGTGAGTTGTGGGTTTAGCAAAGCACCCGTTTTGAGAGCGGCTTTGACCGGCGACTTGATGGCATTGAGCTTGGTTCTCTTCTTCGCTTTCCCAAACGCTCGGGCTTTTGACGGCGATGTTGAGCGATATTGTCCATTCAGACCTGGTGCCTTCACTGGCGAGCGGAGAATCGGAGCAGATGCAGACGCGCCAAGTGTCTGATCATTGGGAAGTCGCCCCAGATCGGCAGTCGAGAAATGTTTCTGGATTGTCTCCTTGATGTAGTCCCGCATATTCGAGTTCTTGGCGCCGGTCGGATAGAAGAGCTTGACGTCGTCACTCTTGTCCACTTTGCTTAGCTTCATCTTGATGGAAGGTTCTCCCTCAGGCTTGGACGCTGATGCTGCAGGTGTCACCGGCCGAAGCAACGAAGTGGCAGGATTGAATACACCAGTGTGACTCAAATCTGGTAGCTGGATGGGTTCCAGTAGTAGGTGAACCGAAGACAGCAGTGCATCAAGTCGAGCTACTTCCTCTTCTGAAGTCAGAGGCACCATGTTGCCGAATTTAAAGGTCTTGGTGGAGCTAGAGTTTGACTCTACTCCGAGCTTCTTTTTCAGATGGCGTTCATGTGCCTTGATGTCCTTGAGTGCGACTGGCAGCAGTCGACCGGAGTGGAATGACAATACATCCAAGAACGGTGGCGGATCCACATACTTGCGATTCAATGCCAGCGGCTGGCCGATTGTAGTCGGTGCAGTTGGAGGGGCATCCACATCCGCATCTTCGGGTTCTTCTTCGCTCTCAGAGCTGTCGAACTCTTCATCTTCCATTTCTTTGGAGTTGAGCGGACGCGAATAGTGTAAGCGGTTGGAAACTTCAATTGTATTTTGAGTCCTTACTATGAAATTGCATTGTAACCACATCAGTTTGCATGTTGGTGGTGGCGATAAGTTGGCTGGGATATCAGCGAGTTGAATACGGGTTTGACGTCATACTATGCTCAGCATAGTCAGACGATGTCGGCAACTTTAGATTCGTCATTCTCCCAGACTTCAGCCACAGTTCACCACAATACAATACGCAGACAAGCATGCAAGCGTGCCAGTACAAGTGAATTATACACCGAGTAAGCGCAGCAACGGAGCTCCAACTGTGGTGAGGGTGATTGGTACTTTTGAAAATGAGGCAGCAGCTCAGCACGCTGTATTGCATCTGGTAGGAGTCGAAGGACCAACGTTGCTTCTGTAATAATCATTCGTTGGTGAGAAATCTCGACTCGAATAATCATGTCCATGCTCTGACCACAGGGAACATTCCCCTGGGTCGGATCGAACGAAGACTCCAACCCCAACACGGATCTTTGACACCTTCACTATTGTACAAGGCAATAAGTGTACGTCGGCAGAAAATTACAGGCGAACGTGAAAACAAATACTTACACAACAGCTAAGATGCCATGTGATTACCAAAAATAAACTAACACCCGAAGTCGATTTTTTGTTTTCGATTGATAATACAGTGTGATGCGAGCATCACAAAGAGCGTTCTTGACTACTACGAAGTACCTTATTACTTCGATTAAATGATGAGAGAACACTTCGTGGGACGAGACGTAAAGTAACGAAGGTTCTGAGGGCCAAATTCCATTCTTGTACCCTTTGCGTTTACCGATTCAACATGGCAATCGATGGGATCATCTCCGTGATCGCTACACTCGATTGGGACCGAGTGGAGCAAACCCCACGGGGCGAAGTCTACGAAGTCTGCGACGCCGACGAGGAGGACTGGAAGTTGTTCATGGATAGCGAAGCGCCGGAGACCAAATGTGGCAAAATGGAGTGGATCGAAGGGAAGATCGTGATCGTGGAGATTCCATCGGTGGAGCGCGGAGCCTTCATTGGCGCATTTTCACAATTCTTGACGCACAATGCAGTGATCAACACGTACATGCGACCCCGTCCCGCTGTGCGCACGCAGCACTATGAAGCTAATCTAAGCTTCGCCCCAACTCCCCAATCTGGGGCTGCTCTACCTCATGGGTTGCGCTGGACCGAATGACACACTCTCAGGATTGAAATCGGGTACTCCCGTGGCTGGGGCCATTGCCGCGGTCAACTCGATTGGAAGGCCAACCGATGGGCTACGATCCCAGGCATCAACTACGTCATCTGTGTGGCGGTTGAAGACGGTCTTGCAAGCGCAACCTACAAGCTGTACAGGGTGCTGCGGCAGAACGACCGCCTCCATGACCAAGATCCAATCCCCATTGAAGCGCCTCGTACGACCGTGATACTTGATTCACAAGTGCTGCTAGGTCTGTGTCCACGCGCGCGGTTGCCAGCTCAGCCTCCAGTTCCTGCTCTGCTTGCCATCGACTTGTACGCTACCCTGGAGTACGCCCGAGTAGGATTTTGACGTTCGCACTTGCAACTAAGCTTAACCTAATACATTTTTTCCGTTCTCTGAAATTTATTTCAGAGTATATCATTGATCACATTTTCCACTCAAACGCTATATTTCTCTAAAATGAGAAAAATCACGATCAGCTCTCACTCAAAAGTCACCTCCAAATTGAATAAACCTCATCTAGCAAAATACACGTCAAATTTTGCTTTTGGCCATACTCCTCCCATAACGCAACTTCAATCTGTAGACTTTAGAGATTTCGACAGTAGCGCTTAAGAGCGTTTAGTTGCCAGCTCTTGCGCACTTAGTAGAGTAGCGTAGGTAGACGAAGACTGCTAGCCGGGAGCGAAGTCAGGACTTGTGTACGAAGAGGGAAATCGCAAAGCTATCACCGAGTGCTCGATATATATTCAATCACTTCCATTGTTCACATAGCACTCACGTGACTGTGTAGCCCTCTCGGAGAGATATCTCCATGACCAACACGTAAACTCCCCGCTCCCAGCCCTCCTGCTGCTCCCGCAGCATATCGCTGTCCGACCTCACTTGCCACATTTTCAGTAGTCGACACATAGTTCACAATCAATGCACCATCATATACGAACTCCACGATCATGCGTGCTTCTTTTGCAAATCGCTGGGCCTTTCTGCTGTTGCCATGGTTTGCAATGACTTGGATAGTGCTCTGATTGTCACAGTAGATTATGGACACTCCCTGATTGATCTTCAGCTCGTCCAAGAGTTTCCGCGCCCACACCATGTTATTCACGCAGTTCTTGCTGGGGTTACGCTTTAGGCCCAGACGTCAGCCATCCACACCAACCTTGTTCCTAGTCCAGTCGTCTCCAGATGTCTCCAAACGAAATCGACTCCCCGCTCAACACGTCTTCGTCTGCACGTGTCTTGACCCAATCTGCCCCGGGTTTTTTTCCAATGTAGACACGATACTCCACAATACACTCCACACACAACTTGTTTGCTTCCTCCAAGACCACAGAACTGGTCTTCCTTGCTTCTTCTCGTCTTCCAAGCGGCTCCAGTGAGAGACGCGTACACAGGTCTTCACTCGCCCCCCAGACCTAATGTGGCTCCGAGAGTTGGCTCGGGTTGCGCCTGTCTTGATCCAGGGTTCTCGCCTCTGCGCTCTGGGACTTTCGCGCACCATGTCTTGACGTAGACGAAACGGCGAAGCTGAGAGCCACTATCCCAGACTCCGCGCCACACGAAATCCACCCAAACATCTCTGAGAACCATTATCCCAGGCGCTATCCCAGGCGCTGCTCTGTCGAAACCTCAGATTAGATCACCTTCTATCCGAAAATATGAAATACACTCTGGGTACAGCCGCCTAGTTCGGCCTGCCGACGTGTAACGAAATGAAATAGCCAAATAGGCACCCCCTCACACCGAGGTACATCCAAATAGTCTATATGAGGCTGATTGATGCATCGTAGGATCGGATGCATCGTAGGATCGGAGTTACTTAGTTCAGCGTGGTCATCTTGAGCCGAAACATCCCGGTATTGGTCGTTCATCAGGGTCACATCATTTTCATAAGCGGTCCACATGCGTTTGTAGACAACATAGAACTTGTCGCGCCCTCGTCGTAGTTGGGACCGCATCACAAATTGCAGAATGAATAAATGTATCGTAGAGCATTTTATGCTAGGTCTAAATATTTTGTCAAAAAAACATGGCATTGGTACGCCAGGTTCCTACTGAGTGTAGCAGGTCTACCATAAGTTCAAACCACCTGAAGGCCACCGCAAATTAGCCGGGCTTCACTTGCCCTATTTATTATCTCTGTTCGTCTGTTCCACTGCTCGTCTGCTCGTCTGCTCGCCTGTCGTCGGTTTAGTCGGGCGTCTTCGAGGCCCCACCCTCTTTAACTTCGTCTGCTAGCTTTTTGCTGCCCGCAGAGTGTCGGTCCTCCCTATCGGTTACACTGTGAAGTGAGTAGCCAGCAGATCGAAGATGACGAAGAGCGTGTCGAGGGCAGCTGGACCAGTAGGAGCAGTGAGGGCACAAGAGTGGAGGAAATATATCGCTCGGAACTCATGTTTATTTTAACGATGACGTGAGGCTGAAAACGGCGCACGAGGGCCACACGAAGCCGAGATCTTCGGTGAGGGGTCGCACGCCAAAGGGACGAAGTGAGCGAGGGGCTCGAGGAGCGCGAGAGGAGAAGTTGAGTTCAGTTAGGAATTCGCGGGCTGGAGCGCGAGACGAGTGCCGAGTAGCGGATTGGTATTGGTCAACAACTCGCGGATAGCATTCATGGCATCAGCTGAGCATGGGCATTATGTGGCGTTAGCTTAGGTCAAACGACATTAATGTACCTCACTTAAAATTCAAAATTCAATTTGCTTTGTCGCTAACGACCCCAAAATACTCGTGAAGACATACCAAACTAGTGGTCTTGCTTGAAATATCACTCACCCTGAACTACAGTTGTGGACTTGCTGGGAATATAATGTTAGCCTATCATAAGCACGTGTACCTGTCTGTCAGGAAACGGCATGAGAAAATGCATGTGGTATGCATTCCAACCGGTTGGAATGCAATTCATCTGACTGGAATGCTATTCATCCCACTGGCATGGAAAACCGCCAAAAGTGGCATGCAAAAAATCTTTGAAGATATCCACGTCCACGAGTTCTCCATTCAGAAACGCTGTCACGAAATGGACGTGTCTGCAGTCCAGTCCTTACATCAACGCGATGATCATGACCAGTCGAACCGATTCAATGCGTACCACCGGAGAATATGTCTGCAGAGATTCAATCCCGAACTTTTGGAGAAAACCACGTATGGCTAGCCGCGCTTTGAACCTGTCGACCTCACCTTTTTCGTTTCGCTCGACAACCAGGACCCATATTGAGGTAAGAATGTTCGCACACTTCTTCCTTGCTGCCTTCGGGCGAGGTACGAGCTCCCACGTCATGTGTTTCATCAGGCTATCATATTCCACGTCCATGCTTTACACCACCGAGATTCATGTTCCGATGCAAGTGCCTGTCTCACAGTAGTTGGATTTATCAGCTCGCTGACAATTCCAATTAGCATGCACGGCATCAGAGTGCAGGTCATAACCCACGATGGATCATACCGTGTAGGTTTCCTAGCTGACGAGTTGATTGGCGCAATGGAGACGTAGATGTTGGTGAACGAGAAGTACCAGTCGAACTAGTTTTATGCGATGGACTGTATGCAGAAACCGAAGACGGTGATGCTCCACTCGTACTGCTGAAACTTCCACCACTAGCGTCACCAGTTGAGGAACTACTCGAGCTCGAGCTGCTCCCGCTAGACCCACCATTGCTGCTGCTAGACGGGTATTCTGACGACAAACTTTGTAGAAGAAGACCTTTCTTTCTCACGACGATTGACATTCTCACGACGATTGAGTATGCGATCTGCCTGCCGAACGGATAGAAGAGTATGTACTCGAGCTCTCGTTCCCGGCAGTATTGTGCAACCCCCCACTGAAGTGAACGTCCTCCGATTCATCAGTGCTGCTGTCAATTGAAGTGATACGTCGTCGTTTCTGAGCCTATCCTCGATTACTGAGTGTATGGACTCGTCTTCAGACCAATTCTCGCACTCCAATGCCTTGTCAGCCACATGTACAGTATCGAGGACAGCGTATACAGGCAGTCGGACGAAAGGAACAACGTCGAGAAGAGCCATTTGACTTCCATTGTAGCACCGCGCTAGCAAATTCCCCACGTAAGTCATGCCTACCATGATATCTTCGTGGAAAGAGACGTCGCGTCGCTCCATAAGGTCTCCGGCCCGCAGGTTCAGTAGCCGAAATCGCAGTGAGCTTTTCGAATATCCGAGAAACAGAGTGGGAACTGTCTTCGGGCTCAGCTTGTCTACGCGTTCCTTCTTGGGGACATAAGCAAAAGCAACACAACCGCATACGCGCAACTTGCTAACCTCTGGCTTGACCCCTGTAAGTTTCTGGCTCGGCGTCATGCCTGGTAGAGCTTTTGGTTGAGCTCATGCTGTCAACCTCGACAACATACACCCTTAAAGTGAATTTGGTAGCCCCGTTCCCTCACAGATGGCGCGCACCTTGTTCATCAAATTACCGTTCTGTCTCTCAACCAGGCTATTCTCTTCCGGCGTGAATGCATTGATGATTTGCAACTTGATGCCATGCTCAACGAGAAAGTTCTTCATCTTGTTGTTCACGTCCTTGCCCTGATTAAGCGTAACTCGGTTAATCACATGCTTCTTTTCCAGCGGCAAGATCAGATTCGTTACATTCCAGTAGTAAGAAGCACCACTTGAAACGCGATGCCTCATCCATAACCTACTGAAAGTATCGGAAGCCACCCACAGTCTCTAAGCCAATGCTGCAGACGCCCGACATCAAGCGATCGTAGCAAACTCTGTTGCGCTGGTTATGACGCTTGTAGGACATTCTTCACTGCTTTGCCATCGTACAAGCAATGCAGTCCAGTGGCTTCTTGAAGTCGTCCGGCTTCAGCGACTGCATGCCATCGACCATATCCTACAAAACGATTTGTTTGAGTGCCTGCACATTCAAGTGAGCAAATTTCATGTGCCATCGCATGAGTAGCGACTGCTGCCGGGTTGTCGTCACCATGCACGTGCTCGCATCGGGTACTGCACGCTTGGTCTGCAACCAGTAGTGGCCGTTGCAATTGGGTACTACAAGGCGTACACCACCACGATCCAGGAACATGACACGTTCATCGGGGTGTGCAGCATCCGAGTAAGAAGACGCCCATCCACACTGCTCTAAGCGCTCCAGGCTCAACCATTTTGTGGAGCCATTGCTGGTATAGTGCGTGTCCTCGTGCTCCAACACCACGTCGTTTCCGGTCGTTGCATCTATCGCGCATATGACGACATGTCCGAGTGCTTCACTTCTGCTGACATCACCTTTCCAGCCCACGAATTGTCATCGTATCCTCCTTCATACTGGTAAATACCGTCCAATCAGTGCACACATGAACTCCAGCACCGGTATCGATTTTCCACTCGTCACGCGTCGCAGGAGCAGCCTCACACTTTACAACCATGTCAATCGACGATGGCTCCCCACCCCCAGCACCACCCCAGTGAACAAGTAATATTGAGGTCCCTTTTTTTTACCTAGCAGGTTGAGAATCTTTCAGCTTCTTTAGTCGCTGCTTCTCGAGATACTCGTCACAGTTCCTCTTGAAATGGCCAAGTTGGTTGCAGAAGTAGCACGTTCTCGTTTCGACAAGCTCACCCACTCTTTCCCTTGAACTTTTTATTGTGGTCGGCCTTCTGCTTCCATTTTCTCTTCCCGTTGCCACTATGTTGTTGTTGCTGCACTTAAAGGATCTTTCCAGCTTCCGTAGACTGCGGACTCTTCTTCCTCGAGGTGTTGCGCTGCTTATCCAGTTCGGCTTCACTTCGGAGAGTGTTCAGCACATCAGCCAGTATAGGCGTATTCCCGTCGCGCACGTCCTTGTCGAACATACGAACGACACCACGATACTCGTACGCCACACCTTGAAGGATAACCTTCACCATCTCTGCATCCGAAATGATTTCATTCATGTTGCGTAGCTGGCGTCTCAGCATCTCCATCTCGTCGAGGTACTGGTCCATGTCTAAGCCACGCGTGGAGTTGTACGCGTAGAACTGCTTGCGCACAAAAAGCGAGCTGGTGTATTTGCACTTGATTTTCTCAAGTTCGAACGCCATCCACATCTCGCGAGCCTCCGCCATCGTACAGATCTTCGCTGTGCCCTTGACCAGCACGCCCAGAAGCAGTGCATCGCGGGCGAGAGCGTTCTTCTCGTTGCAGCGAGTCGTCTCCACCACTGAGGGATTTGCCCTGAGCACATCCGTCCCGTCCATGATACCCCAGCAGCCACGCTGCGCCAGATACGATTCCAGCATAGCCTTGTACAGGTCGAAACCTCCATCTTCGTCGTACTTTGGCTGCTACTGGCTGCCGAACTGGGGAGAAGAGATCGCAGCATTGTCGTCCACCATGTTTGATCAGTCTTGTCGGATTGGGCTCAATAACATAAGAGCCTTTAGTTGCCAGCTCTTGCGCACTTAGTAGCGTAGCGTAGCGTAGACGAAGACTACAAGCAGGGAGCGAAGTCAGAATTTGTGTGCGGAGAGGGAAATCGCAAAGTGATCACCGAGTGATCGATATATATTCGAGTCTGCTCTGGAGGAAAGCCTTGGACAACAAAACCTCCGTGGACTACCTGACTCACCAGTTTGGTAGCCAACGCCGAGTGCGTCAGCGTTCCATCGATCAGAGAGCACACGGGATCTCAGCGATGTGGCTCGCTCGCACTGATCAAGTCCACCGAAAACACACCCTACACAGATCTCATCTCGAAGTGTTGACGCAGTGCAAGCGACCAGCTGTTCCTGGCTTGTTCGAGGCTTGATCCGGAACTGTATTCTGCAGCGCTCTTCGCGCGTGAGGTCTCTCAGCCTTCTACACACGATTCTTCCCTATTCTGAACACAATATCTACCCTTCATTTTAATCAAACTGCCCCAACATGTCGTCCTACATCTGTCACCTGAGTTGCATGTACGTCAGCAGTGCCGCACAGTGACGGTGTACATGCACACCACTCAGGTGTAATAATGTGTGACAGTGGGGCCGGCCCAAAGCTGGCAAAGTTGAACTCCTACCTAACCGCTCCAGCTGGACTCCATCGTTATTTCATCGACATGTAGACAGTTCCTTCCAGAGACCTTGATCTTCTTCTCGCCTTCATCGACTGATACATCGTTCCATCGGTATTCACTCTCGGTGTCTTTGGTAGCAGCAGCAGCTTGACCATCGCACGAATTCAAGGACCCAACCGACCGTGCTAATTGCTTCAACACACGATAGCCACCGAGGCTCAACGCAGTAATCAGCGTCAACTAGAACCTGCGAGTGCGGATAATCAATATGGCCTCGCGACAGAACCTCGAAATTTCTCAATGAGCACACGACTCGACGCCTCCTTCAACAAATCGGGGTAGGCCCTCTCACAATCAACGTTTTCACCATCGTCAATTCGTACTCCAAATTGGGCCGGAAAGTTGATGGTGATGACTGTAACTAAGCTCGGCTTGCGGTCTTGCTCGGGTGGCGGACGCTCGGGGCAGATTACTTGCACGTAGTTCGAGGCAGCGTCCTCTCTCTTTGGAAGAACGACTGCTTCGCCCAGAGCCTCAGCACAATCCTTGCTTAGCGTAGTATAGTCAATCCACACGGATAGCTGGTCACGACGCTGAGGTCGGGGTTCGACACTACGGGAGCGGGTATCTTGCAACCGTTCCCACAATCGTAGCCAAATCCGAGCGGCGTTCTCGGTGATTCTCTGTTTTAAACGACTCAGAGTCACGCCACAGCGCACGGGTACAAGATGCTTACAAATTGGCTGCCTTGTCCACCGCGTACCCAATCGCGTTCTTGTAGCACAACGGGAAGGCTGTAGAGGCCGTTGTGACCAAGAACTTGAGGAGGTTCAAGTGATGGCAAGGTGAGTCTCTCCAACATGCGCATGTATCTGCAGATCGACGCCATGTACGTACAAGCACGAGATGAGGCAGATGCACGCGCTGAGCAGGTGGCGTTCAGCACTCATACCTCGACGATTCACTGGTCTGTATATATGATGCGGCGCCACGACGAAGATCTAGGAGTCGGACTGCCACAGATCGAGTGTGTATACCTTGAGGTGACGAGCGGTCGAGACTGAAAACAAAACAAAAATACCAAGAACAGTGGAGCTACTCAACCGTGCTACACAAATTGCTATGAAGTAGCCACTTCAAACGTATTTGTAAAATATCTGCTGACGATCACTACAATTTTCCTAACATTACAAACATACACACACTGTGAGCTATTGCATGATTAGTATCATCAATCTCTATCAACCTGCCTGCTTCCCTAATCTTGGCTACTTTTATTTCATTTCTTGAGAAATGGAGCCTGGACCATGTAGATACCAGAACTTCGCATCAAATTCCCGGTATGGGTGTACGTGGAGATGCCGAAATATACATTGATACATTAGTAATTGCAATAAATACTCTCAATATATTTATTGACCGAGTTTTCTAGACCCAAACCAATAATGCATTGCTCGATTTGTTTTACAAAGTTCAAGAGTGATACGGGCGAACAATAATTTATTTGCTTGATTTCCCTTATCTAATATGATAATCTATCGGGCCGTTCTCCTCACAATAAATAAAAATGCAATATTCGGCATCGTGGGTGTACGTACACCCTTTGTGGAAGGTAGTATTGGTGATACTTTTGCCAGCAAGTCCAATTCGCATCCTGGCACAGATGTATTTTAGTTGTGTCGACCGGATATATACGCTTGCACAAGGCTGCATTGTGTGTTTCACAGAAATATCTTTTCTGGGTTGGTGATCTCCTCTCAAATCGACACACAGTACATTCTCGCATGGTTCGACTTTGACCTTTGATCACAAATATCGATTCCTTCGCAACACACCGTGGCTGGACACTATCTTCCTCGTTGCTCGCATTATCTTTGGCGGTTCTCTTTTCCACAACTTTTGAGGTAAATATCGTAGTTCATTAATGGGCACATGTGCATGAACATCCGCTCATCCAAAAAGGGACGAGGAGAGCGGAGCCCCCCTTGTAGGTCATGCAGCATATGCCCACTAGTAAAGAGTTGAGTCACCCTTGGATCCGGGGACCATGTCGGTAGCTAGGGAAGTGACAGATCCCGCGCAGAGGTTGGTGTAGGTCTTGAAGGTATCCGAAACCCGCCGGCCGTGAAATTGAATCGTCATGGCATTCACTCCTGCTCGATACATGTGCGTTGCACCCCCGGTACGGAAGGAGTGAGGGCTGAAATTCCTTGGATCCTCACCGTCCCGTACTGCGGCCTTCTTGATCGCACTCGGCAGGTATGCCGTTGAAATGCACGAAGGCTGGCCGGAACGCCCCAGGTACACTACCGCTGGTATTCCGAGAGGAAGGTCTTGTCTTGACCGTAGCAGAAGGAGAGCACCGAAGACTGGGAACACGAATGCGTGCCCTGATAGATACAGCATTCGAGCTGTTGCATGCCCACACTGATAGGGCTTGGAACCGCGAAGCCTCTTGTGTACCGATCGTGCTTCAGTTGTCGAAACTGTCGGCCCCCGGTCGCATCCAGGACGACCAAGTCCTTAGCTCTAAGCGCAAACCACTTGAACGAGTTTCCGCTGATGGAGACAATTTCCGAACGACTTAAGGGGAAAAGAACGCAACACACACGACCCCCATAGAGCTTGGGTGAAACGATAATCGATCCGGAGAGAATGGAAGCAGGTTTCGAGGAGCCGAATGGACACTGGAGCGGAGGTGTGTCAAGCCGGTATATCCCTTGTAGAAGCATTCGAATGTGTGGGTGCGCAATAGGAAGGCCTCTCCCGGTCGCTGCGAAGAAGTGACGAACGCCTTGTAGCGTGTTGATGATTAATGAACCGCGTAGCGGGCCTCCAGCAAAATCCATATTGAAACCCATGCACGATGAATTCAGAGCGTACTTGAATACAGTCCTCGTCGGAGATGCCCGAGAGCCATGACTGAATACCCCGACGTGATGTCCACACCGTCCACTTTGTCATCGCTGCAGAGTACTTGGTAAAGGCGGAGTTGGCAACGAAATGCTCGTGGGGATATTGCGCCAGAGCGCCGAAAGTCCGTGGATGTCGATCGTCGGGGATACCTGCGTCCAACCACGAGTTAGTTCTTCAAACTGAGAAGCATAAGACGGGTGAGCGGCAATGCGTCAACCGGCGTCTGCGCGGATGTTGTCGACCGGCGATATGGGAAGCCGAGAAACGGATGTTGAGAGAGCCATTCCAATATCCCAGGAGCCTGATAATGACTTGAGAGTGGTTGCTTCGTGACGCAAGGCGATTTTACAGAGCCACAACCGATGTATTTTCGATACGGAAGTGTACGTGAAGGGGGCGGCGTCCGGTCGTAGCAAACTGGGACCACCGAGGACCCCATTCGTGGGTAGCGAATGCGCAAGAGAGAAATTCTCGGAAATTGATGTTGAATCCATTGGCTTCCCCGGGTTTAAAGCGCGCAATAAGTCGAAGATCAAAAGGCGAAAATCAGTACGTCAGCGCAATGTTGGCATTGGTATCGAGCGCGTATAGTCCGTGGTCGCATGCGTCCATCTCAACGACCACGTCGGGCTCTGGGAGACTGTTAAAGTACTCGAGTGCCACGCTATTCAGGAGCGGGGAGTGAAGAATGCACTACGAGAGCAGATCTTGTTTCATGGAGTCGCATACCGTGACATGTCGAAACCGGTGAAGATTTATCTCTCTCAACAGGAGACGCTGAAGAAACGGGCGTGCTGCCCTGATGCATGTTGCGACGTGACGCAGACCTCCCGGGAGGGAGCGATAACGTTTCCGCGAGAGTCCACTCGTGTGGTACGTCGATGCTACAAGGTTGCTAGTCTTAGTGATCTTGGCAGCTGGCATCGCGGCCGTTTTAGCAATGGTGTCGAATTGCAATCCCAGGTTCTTTTGGCTGGTGTTCCATGCTGTTAATTTGTCCTCATTGACGGCCCCATAGCGGTCATAGCGTAGCGCAGCGAGCGTTCCATGTCTTCACAAATGGACCCGATATCTGCCGTGACGCTGATGTGATCATCGACCCAGTGATAGTTGAAGAAACTTCTCGGGTCGTGCCTGTTGCCATGTCCGCCGCGAACAAAAGCTATCGTCCCACCGATCTCCCGGAGAACCCGACCATCCGAATGGACATGCAAGCTCGATAACAAGATCATTCTCGATCTCAATGCGGCCAGCAAAGTGGTGTACGCTGCGACTGTGAATGTTGACGTTGCGAAACGCTGAAGTTACATCGCCTGCCATCGCCTTGGTCTCGGCGTCAGGGTGCTCCCGCTTGGTCCGTATTATCTCGGAAGCGATAACATCACAGTGTCGATATTCTGCCTTGGAAAGAGCGTCCTCGTCGGTAAGGTCCTTGATCGAGGCACCTTCCGGGAACGATAGATCATGGATAGTCCTTCTGGACGTCCCCCGCTTTGTCGACAATCCCAAATGGGCTGACGAACACTTCGGGCCACATCGAAAGGAGGGCCAAGTCCAGCACTAGGCACCTCCACGCGTCTTGATCCTTGCGTACGTTCTTCCGCAGTGTGTCCACTCTCTCAGTTGCCGACCCATGGTTGTCCGGTGGATGTGATTGATGCGGCACGTTCTTCTTGAGCTCCACGCGCACGCCTTCTGCTGCTATCGTTTGACGTTTGTGTAGATGCTGATAGCCCGTGCACATTTGCGCGATCACTGCCGGAATCATGTGCTTGTTTGGGCGGTAGTCTGTTTCCGTCTGGCCGCGTACAAGTTCCACTAGAGCTGGTAAAGGCATCTGCGTCCGGCGGACAAATTCGGACAGCGTACGATGCAGAGGCGTATTCAGTACCTACTCTGTACAGCGTGACGATTACCGGGATGCCGGTGCGACGACGTTGGGAGTCGCAGCCCAACCTTTCCCAGAGCCTTGTTCAGTGATAGACGTCGAAGCGCTTCAAAGCCCGTAGTACGGCGAGCTGCATTTTCAGTTACTCGATTAGCCCTTGCACTAGATATAACACCATGCGTTGTGCGCATTGCATGGGCGACGAAGTCTGCGCATAGCTGCGTTGTTTTTGGCCTCGAGTTCGTTTCGACTGCCCTAGGCTGTATTCCCATATCTGGTGCCGGAGATATCCTAGACTGTATAACCATCTCAGCTGCAGGGGATATCCTAGGCTGTATAACCATCTCAGCTGCCGGAGATATCCTAGGCTGTATAGCCATCACAGGAGCAGGAGATGTCCTAGGCGGTATGGTCCTCTCAGGTACGGATGCCGTTCTAGGCTGTATTGCCATCTCACGTGTAGCTGGCTGTATAGCCGTCTGAGTCGTCCTAGGTTGTATGGCCATCATAGGAACGGGTGACTCGGTGGCCACTTGGTGATCAGCTGCATCTCAAGTCGCAGGCTGACGCGGCAGTGGCCGACGCGCGGTCTCGCCGCACAAAATTAGGCCGCGCCAGAGGCACAGGGTTGAGCTTGACTTGTGCTTCAAGTTTGGCTTTTCAAGAGTGAGTTGCGTGAAAAATCCGCGTGTCATCCCGCGACGAGCGCGAAAATTCTGAACCCATCCCACCCCTCTTGCCTCCAAGCATTTTTACTGCGCGGGCCGCCCCGCAATACAAACTTGTCTCACTTGACAAAAGGGGTCAATACAACATGTGTTATCTTGCTTATCCCAGTATCGACTCCGAAGTGGTGGAGAGCCGTCGCCACCTCGACCGCTTCAGTTCCTACCACCGCGGAGACCACGCCTTTGCTCTTGGTCCCAGCCTCTGTGGCGGGCGTACATATCTCGAGCCCACTCCTTCAACTGACGAGGGATGTCAGCGGACGGCCACCCGTGGATCCGCTTGGAGTGGCAACACCAGTGCCGCCCGAAGACATCACGCCACCGAGGAAGCGGAGACAGGGCTCCTCGCCGCGGCGGTTGGTCGGGATCAGAGCTCGGATTTCGTCCGGGACGTCCTTATCTCGGCGCCCGTGATTGTCCCGGTTCTGGTCGCGTAACTCCATGTACCGGCTTGAGGGGGGGGGCTGCTACTTGGGACAACGTGTTCACAAGCGACATGGTCCATACCGGCGACTTGTAGTCGATCGCTTCGATGGCCTTGCTGAAGCCACCCCGCTAAGCCGGGTTGTCGACTTGAACGTGCCCAAGTGCGGCACCAAGCCACTTTATCACAAACAGAAGCACGAACTTTACGCGCGCTGGAGAGCATCCGGGGTCTGCAGACTTGTTCTTCGACACGAACACGAGAGCTGCATGTAGCAGCTCCATCACCAGATGCATGTGGTCGTGCCACATCTCTTCACCGATCCTGGCCAGTCCGTGTATACCGTCGAGGATGTCGTCGTACGACCGGCAGCCGGTGGCTGCCGTCGAAAGTGTCGCCACCGGGCTGAAGTCGCTCGCGAAATTGCTTTTTGACGATCCAGCCTCCAGGGCTTCTTGCTCGTTCTCTTCACGGAAGTGGGGAATCGTCAACCCTCGCGAGCCCAGTCGCCCTGAGATGAGTGCCAGCAGCACCGCCGGGGTGGTCTTGAAACCAACGCACTCCGCTTCACACAAGCCTAGCACAAATGACCTCGGAGAGACGGGCTTACCTTCAGACGGAGTGAGCCCCTTGAACATTGGAGTCGCCGCCAGCACGTGCGCTAGCGGCGGGTGGTAGTCGCCCTTGGCCTTCTTCGCTTGTTCCGGAAAACTGGCGCTCGTCAATCGGCGGCCAGCAGACGCTGGAAGCTTGCTTTGGGCGTTCGGGTCGGTGATCACGGCCAGTGACTTGCGCACGCCTGTAACTTGGCCCCTCAGGTTTTCGAGCTCCTCGCGAAGAAGCTGCATCTCGTCTTGAACACTTGACGACGATGCGGCTGGTGATCGCTCGGCACGAGCTCGGGTTGGTGGTCTTGCTTCGCTGGTGAGAACCGACTGAAACGACGCCATGAAGTTCGTGAGGTCGAACTCCGTGGCCTGCCTTGGCGTCGGCTTGGTCGACCAATCAGGCCGTTGCGCCGAGCTTGGGGAGCGACAGCGCTTAGAAAAAAATAAGAGAAGTAGCTTGTGCTAGGAGTTTTGGATTTTATTCGTTTAAAGGTCATGCTGCACGATAATGCGGAGATCATCGGATGACAAGAAGTCGTCGGCACCGACGAATGAAGTTTCCTCGTCGGATCCACTGAAACTGTCTTCTTCTTCTTCAACAATGTCAAAACTGCTCTCGTTTAGCTCGACGCAGAGGTTGTGAAGCACGAAACAAACTCGCTGGAGATCGCAATACCGCATGACGGCCCCCTTTTCAGCTAGATGAATCGTGTAGAGCGATAGAACAGGAAACCTTCCTTTCAAGATCCCTATGCAGTGCTCAACAGCAATTCGCGCTCTAGCCAGCAAAACATTGAAGCTTGCGTTCGCTCGTTCCAATGCCGCTGGGCGCTTGTAAGGGGTGACGATGACGGGGAAACTCACCCCATAAGCACTGTCACCGAGCAGATATTCACCAGGCTGGAAGTAATTGACAACGTTGGCCGACATTGAGGAGAACGAAAGAGCCCGCTTATCGTGGATTGAGCCAGGAAGCCGAATCTGAGGTACAAATGAAAATATCAAACTTTAGCGACCAAATACAACGGTATAGATTAGAAAATTCTTGTCTGAACTAACCTGGTAGTAGATTACACGGCGACGATGATCACAGACGATCTGAGCATTAAAGCAATAGTCCGATTTTCATGAAAAGTAGCATTCGGGGTCGGTAGGTGGTGCATACTTCAGCTTGAATGTTGTTCCGTCAATAAAACCGACGACGCCTTTGAACCCATTCACTGCGTGCACATGTCTGTTGATGTTGTGCTTCTCGTCTGCGTTGGGCCACTTACTGAAACGGCCCTCGAGAGACAGAATTGCTGCCATTACACGATCACAATACTTGCGCACCGAACCTACACCCACATAGTAAAGAGTAAAAACCACGCGTTTCGAGTTAAATAATAATAACATTAAGCAGATACGGTACCTTCGCCGACACCAAAGTGCTGTGCAATTGCATGATACGTATAGGAGTGCAATGAGTACAGGAACACTTTGAGTTGTAGCTGAACAGGTGCTTGAGCTTGCTTTCCCGGTTTGCGTTCAAACACCGCGTGGTGTTGCAGGAGCTGTAAAATACAGAGAAAGCCCTGGACACTAATTCGCAACTCGCGGCGAGCTCGTTTACTGTCCAGGAGGAAGATGCGATCGGGTGTCCATTGCGATAGCTTGGAAACCGTCTGCCTCTGCCAGTAGCGAGCCCCCAATAGCTCCTGCAAAAAGTGAGGGTCTTCCCACTCATCTTCACTGCCCTCCTCTTCGCTTGAGTCTTCTAAGGCTCGACTTAAAGCCGTCGTTTCCAGGAAAAGAGTTGCCGCTGCGCGTGTGCCCTCTCGAACCATTGGCATCTGCTCAACTACTTGTTACCATTGACGTCTGCTCAAGTACCAGCAACGCAATGTAACCAGTCACACACGCTGGTTTGTGATTGGTAGAAATTATTTCATCAAACATTCAGGCTCCCTCACGGTTGGCAGGTTGAAGGATATTCTTGATTGGCTAGTCAAACCTACCTGTATCCTGCAAACCTCTGAACCGTAAGAAACACTACTTTTGTTCTTTAGTTCGCATGACGCTCAACTCTTCGTCATCCCTGCCCTGTCCTTCCGTTCCGAAAACGCATACTGAGGCCCATGCAGCGAGCCTCCGCACCAGAGGTCACAAACGGAACTTCACGGACTACCCCCCCCCCCCCCCCAGTTTTCGGCTCAACCCGGGCGCCTATACCCGCCTTCCAGTCTTCACATGAGTAGTTCGGGTACCCGTACCCACCCACCCGTACATGATTGCTAAGCTCGCCCTAGCACTCGCATAGACAACTGGTCAGTGTATTAAAGATGCATGCGGCAAAGCAAGCGGTTAATGTCGATCATATTGATTTTGGTTATTTGAGAAGATCGACGTTTGACCAGCCTAGTAGGATGTCGTCGAGTACCGATGGCTTGAGAGAGCATCTACGCTTGAACGGAGTGTCTCCAGCACTTTAGAAATGCTTTTGGACATCGCTAAAAGCAAGAACACATCGTACCGATCGCACTACCTTAGCCAACGTCAAAACAGCATTGTTGCCCACCGTGTGCCACCATTGCAACAAGTCAAAGTTGCCATTTCCAGTTTGAATTTCCAATATGTTTGAGCTCACGATCTCCCTCAGCATTATCACGTTGCGCATCGCTGAAATCACTCTCATCAGACGAACCCACATGAATTACCCGCAGGAGGCGCTGAATTTTGCTTCTTTCGGATTGCGTTGGCAGTTATATTGCCCGCACTTTGCATTCGCTCCATTAGCACGAACAGTTAGTCCTTTGCGGTCTGAATATCGAAATCGGAAACTTCAAACTTTTTCAATCGGTGTTTCTGGCGGGAATCCAGGAGCGCTGCACCGTAGTGAAACGTGTTTAGATCCCACGTCGGAAAATAATGTTGCTTCTACAGCGATTTTACTGCCATCACAGTCCAGCTGTCTGCGGGTATAATACTATTGCCGACACCGCCCTCTTACGCGTTTGACGTCATGCCATCTATGTCTGCGGTTACAACAATTTTGTCGGAGACGTCCTCTTTAGCGTTTGGCGTCTTGCCGCCTTTGTCAACCTCTACAACAACATCTTCAAGCCACACAAAGAGGCTCCGTAGTAGTTGGTAGCGTTCGTACACCAATAAATGCAGCGTAGGAATATTCCAAGACTCAAGTTGAGTGTGGCTGCTCGAAATGGTACCAACAAACGAATAACCTCGTCTAGTGATGGTTTCGCGATACTGGCAATCAATCCCACAATACCTCTTGTTACCAAACGCTTTGTGACTGCATCAAAATTATGTTGATATGCTTTCGAAAGATTCAGCAGCGAATTCCAGCGAGTTCCATTTTTTTGTTTTAGCATGTAATCTAGTTGATATCTTGAAGGTTGCCCTTCTTCATGTATCATACGAGCTTCTTGCAATTGATGTTGAGGGCGTACAGTTCAGCAGCTTCGTTGTAGTACGGATAAAACGGCGATGGTCTTACTCCTTTCACCGTCTTACTGGTCTTGTTGAACACCGTGTTGATCATTGTTGCGATCTTGTGATCTGCACACTGCAGCCACGTGAAGACCGACCTGATGCCGTCGGCGCCACTCGTGTTTGGACCGCAGTCCGTAACCAGCACACACCAAGAAGGGTCGCGGATATCATAGGAAACCAAATACTCCGGAAATAGTCGCAGCAAATATTTGCAGTATGAGCCTCGTCAAGAACTTCCTTTACCTAAAGGGTTCTAGCCTGAACGTACTTTGTGGCGAGGCGGGTGAACGCCTTTTTGGCCGCCCAGGTGTATAGCGACGCGCTCCAGAGTCTGGAAGGTGCTCCCGTTCAGGAAGCCCTCCACTCGGAACACCTGAACGTAAACGTCCAGGTAGCGTGTGCTCCTTGTGGCAATCCCTCTAGGTTCGTTTGTCTTCGAACCGGGAGATGCACCGCGGGGAGGTGTTGCTATGTATACCAATATCGGTCTTTGGAGAAAAGCGAGACGTCACCTACTTAGACGTAGCTCCACAGTCAAGATAACCAAAATCAATACATAGTTATACACACGAATATAAAGCCGTTCTTATTCTCAGACCCTTGAACGGTGGGTCTTCACACCAGTCAACTTAGCTGTACTTCCAGGATACTGGTCAATCCCGGTCAGCTTTAGCAAACGCACACCACCTCAGAAGTACTGAGGAACAGTTCAATACAGTTTCACTACCTATCACACAAGATGTCCCACGATCACAATCCTGGATGGGACTTCCTTCCAATCTATCCAGGACGTATACAGAATATGGAATGTAGGATCGCCTAAGCGCACACTACAATTGAGATATGAAATAGGGTAGGTTTACCACGGGCTCCACACCCCGGTACTCACCCTAACTTGGACTTGGAGTATTTGGGGGTGGAGTCCACACCTCTGGTTGTCCTTCTCCAGAGGGCCTTTTACCATCAGCGCTTGATCGGAACTTCTTGAACTAGATGGTTGGATTCCATCCACACCTTTTACGTGTAACCCACAGATCGAGTTACCCACTTCACTAATGACATGTACGAAGGCGTAAAGCTAGCGTTCAAGAAGAAGAATGGTCATTATTGGTTGGATGTAGCCCCTGTCTTCCCAACCGGTATTGTGTGTCAATTGACTTCGACACCAAAAGAGAACCAGTTGCTGTCGTGACATATGCATTTTGCTCATCAGAACGTCGAAGCTATGAGAACGATGGCTCAGCTCAAAATGGTGGAAGATACGGATACGCTCACCTTGAACGATTTTAAGGGGCGTTTTCGTTGTATCGCTTGTCAACGTGCACAGCAGAGACGAATGTCCTACAAACGGCAACATGGGAAACGCCAAAAGGAATGCTATGCGCGCCTAATGTCAGACGTATGACATGTAGGCGTGCTTACCCCTGGAGGAAAGACTTCCAGCTCGTTCAAGATGAGGCCTGTTTTAAATGGTGCTACCTGTTGGACGAAAAGAGTGAGGCACCGCAGAATGTGATGAATTTGATATTGCGTTTGGAAAAGGAGCATTCGATCGAAGTTTTTTCGTGTGATCAGGGCAAGGAGTTTGTCAACAAAGTATTGACTGCATTTCTGACATTGTACGGGATTGAATTGTTGACGACCAATGCATACACACCTAAAGAAAACTGTTAAGTTGAAAAACTGAATGGTGGTTTGATGAGTAAGGTGCGGGCGATCAATGAAGCGGCTGGTTTGCTGTATTGCCTGTGGGGAGAAGTGCTTGCATACGTCGTAGAGTTTGATAATATGAGTGCAACCAAGGCACTGAATGGAATTACCCCTTATGAGAAATAATTCGGGAAGAAACCGGTAGTGCGCGACCTGCATGTGTGTGGGTCAGTTGTTTTTCATTTCATCCTAAATAAGAAACGCAAGACCATGCTGGATATGAGATCCGATCTTGGGATATTTTTCGGGTATGCTAAGAGGTCACTAGGATATCGTATTCTAGACTTGTGTACGGGAAATTTGGTCGAACGCCGTGATGTTGTTTTTCACGAAGACATGGCGGCTGATCCCAAGTACGTGAGGGATCTCATTAATAATCGGTACTTTTCGACTGAAATTGAGTTGCCTGAACACATCGATTTCCTGTAAGTCGGGTGCATTTACCGCCTGATGAGCTCAATGAATGGGACGAAGACGACGACTCGGCGAGCTCCCCCTACATGGATGATGGCGATGACGATGAATACTACGACCCGGATGATGGCATGACCGAAGCATTTGTGGATGATGAGGTCGAGGAGGACGGCAGTAGCAGTAGTGATGACAGCAGTGATGATGACAGTGACAGCGACTTCAGTGGGAGTACTGTTGAAGCAATGGAAGACGATGTCACTGCACATCCAAGTAGATCCGATAATGAACTTGATGACAATCCAACGCTCTCACCTGGTGAAGACACAATGGATCCCAGAACTACTAGGAGTGCCAGTGCAAGTGGGAGTGAAGGTGCTAGTCGCAGTACAAGTACTAATAGTACACAATCCTGCAGATGTGGATACGGCGGCGAGACCATTGCGCAGGTCAAACTGTGCGCCGACCTAACAGCCGATACGACTCGCGAATTTTTGTGTTGGCGCAGACTCTTATTCAATGCATGATGATCGCGACAGTGTGTGACTTGTTGAACCCAACCTCAGTGCAGGAGGCGTTTGCATCGGAGCACGCTGCTCAGTGGAAACGGGCAATGGATGTCGAGTACGATTCATTGATGCAAAACCAAACCTGGGTGTTGGTTCCAAGACCAAAGCCGACACGAGATGAGTCCATAAACATTTTGTCGTCACTATGGGTACTCGCACTGAAGAGAAATGAACGAGGAAAAATAGAACGGCACAAAGCAAAACTGGCGATCAAGGGTTATCGACAAAAGTATGAATTGGATTATTTAGAAACATACTCACCAGTCGTGCGCATTGAATCAGTGATACTTGTCCTGCTTCTTGCACTACTGTTAGGCTTGGAATGCCGGCATGTAGACTTTGTGACGGCATTTTTGAATGGAGCGTTGCAAGTTGTTAAGATTTACATGGAGCAGCCCGAGGGCTACGATGACGGAACTGGGAGAGTTTGCAAGCTCTTAAAGGGTTTGTACGGATTAAAGCAGGCTTCTAGGATCTGGAACAACACCTTACACAAGCTTTTGGTTGATATTGGGTGTAAGAAGTGTACATTTGATGCTGGCGTATACTACAAAATGGGAGATCACAACAAGATTTTTTTCACAGTGCACGTCGATGATATTGTAATTGCGGTGGATCCGAGAGATATCAAGATGGTTGTGGAGGCTCTCGGGGATAAGTTTAAGCTGAAAGACTTGGGCCGTGTGAAGCACCTACTGGGAATAGAAATTAACTACGTGCCCGGCAAGATTTTGTGTATTTCTCTGACTGCGTATATCGAGCGCATACTGAAGAAGTTTGGGCTAGCTGACACTAAGTCAGTTCGGTCGCATAATGAGCCAACCCTTCGTGTCGAGACTGACCCACAGTCGATTAATGACCCTGGATTACCATTTCGCGAGATGGTGGGCTCACTTCAGTATCTCGTTCACTGTACTAGGCCAGACTTGGCAAATGCAGTTCGAACCTTGGGAAGATATGGAAGTGCGTACACGAAACAATATTTCCGTCAAGCACAACGTGTAATGCGGTATTTGCGTGACACTTAGAACATTGGGCTGGTCTACCGCTACGATGACATCGGTCAGGACGGTGTGAAACATGATGCTTTTGCGGATGAGTACCACGCGGGATGCCCGGAGACTAGCCGGTCGGTGAGTAGTTGGACTCTTCGGCTTAACGGATATGTGTGGCATTGGCAGAGCAAGAAACAGAGTACCATTGCGGACGATACTTGCGCAGCAGAACTTATTGCCGCGCATAAATGCACTACAGAGGTTAAGTCGGCACAATTAATGCTGAAAGAGTTGCGTATCAAGCAACAAGCTGTGGCTACGCTGTACTGTGATAACCAAAGTACTCTCAAGGAAGTGGAGAACAATGGGAATTCGCAGGGACAGAAGCATTTAGCGAAGAAGACGCGTTCAATTGCTGAATGGGTAGACCGTGGTCTATTGAAAATTGTTTACGTGCCCTCGGCGAAGAATATTGCAGAAATATTCATGAAGGCTTTAGGACCATGCGTATTCGAGCGTCTGCGCGAACAGCTCAACTTGGAAGATGTCCGAAAGGCCATGATCGACGAAGTTGAATCTCATGTTGTTGCAACAATGGCCAAGGAGTCTGACTGCGAGTCAGATGCTGAAATGAGTGAAGTATAGGTCTGCTGCGGCAACCTAGAAGATACATTGAGCAACCAAAGTGAAGTGGGAGTACGAGACACTGTATGCGTTCGGTGGTCACTTGGGTTGCTGCAGTGTGTGGTAAACGGTGTGCTTGTTGAACAACAACACTTAACCCCCCCCCAGCGCGAAGCGTTTTGGTTCCCACCATCTCACCTATACCTACACACGTTAAGGTTTAGCAATAGGATGGGCTTGCATACTATAGCCTCGTTAAATATTATTGTGTCTGTAGCAAAGCCAGTTCACCCCACCCCTATATGCGCTATCGTGTCTCTGTCTTGCAAAAGTGTCTTATTAAAGACATGATTCCATCAGTAATGTGTCTATCGAGTACATAGTCTGCGAAACATTTATATATAGTGAGTGTTGAGCAAAGGACAGGTTTCTGGCTCCATTTCACAACTGTAAATGCACCAATAACGAGTATATTAAATGCAAGTCCAAAATAGAGTCGGAGAACGACTAGTTTGCGTCAACGCCACGCGCGCGCTTGTGCCGAGACGAGCTGTCACTTCTCCCTTCATTGCTGGGTTGACCCGAGGAGCCGCCATTGCCTCCGGTACGTTTCTTTGGATTTCGAACTAGAATCTTGCGTTTGTTCCGTGATTGAGAGATCAATGAGCCGTTTCCCAATGTTTGTGCCATATTTTGGGGTCACACAGGTCGCGCTTGATCATCATAATCCATCATATTCATCCCAACTGTGTAGATATGTATCGACACAATTACATTACGAGAACCGCTGAAGTGTAAAACCTATCCGTTACGGTCAGGCAGAACGCGCGCGTTCAAGGGGCGCCGAATACTTGGCGTACGTTTTTGGCTACCGCTCCCGGGCTGCCTTCTCGTCAAGTGGTGCGATTTCGTCATATATTTGGTGTTCTTACCGCAGTAGTCTTCAAATCGGTATAATACACAATAAGAACATGGTTAGCATGTACCAGACATGATAAGACAACGTAAGAGCCAAAAGACGCATGGCCTTTAGTTCTTATCGGATTCACTACGCGGGTTGTGACCAATTCGGCATGAAGACCATGGTACCGCATTTATGGAGATTCCAAGGGTTCTCAAACTTCTCTTTGTTTGGCGCAATCGTTCTTGCAATCAACAGACGATGAAAACGCAAAATTCTCTATCCGCTATGTCGGACGTAACAACGACAGTTGGTCGTTCAGACAGCAGGATTGATACACCATCATTGAGATCTCTCACCGCAGCAAGGCTGATAACAGCTCGCCAAAGTTCGTAGTTTTCTTCTCGATGGCTGGTTGCAGTGTGTGCAAGAAGTGCAGCAAACGCCGACGGCGTGACCCTAAACGAGTCTCGAAATTCGCTTCGATCCATTTCGGGCGTGAGCACGAACCATCTCCACTCAACACTGCGATGTATCTCGCGCCGCTCCGAGCTACAACGAGCTGCTTCATCCGCCAGCACAGTCAGCAGCGTTTGAGCAACACTACTGACAGTATGGGTGCTAGAAGCCGGGCGGGCATCCACACGGAGGAATAGCTGATCCAGTATAAGTAGAATAGCAAGTCGTTCATTTTTCTGGTAAATCCACAGCGTTCAGAGATTTCGTGAGCTCTGCAATACAAAACCACCCAGCACGGAGCGTATATCAGAGAACTAGGTCACGAAATAAAACATTCCAATTGTAGGCACTTACGTTGATGCTGCAGTTCGCGGTCACCATCCCGTCCGTGGGCAGCGACGAACTGCTGGCGCGGGACTCGGACGCGGCGCTCGTGGGCAGCGGCGAACTGCTGCAGATGGACTCGGACGCGGCGCTGGAGCTGCTGATGGGAGGGGCTTCACTTACGGACGGACATATGTTACTGGCGGACTGCGTTTGGCTAACCAGCTCGGAGCTCGCGGTGGTGCGCGCCCGCTTCGCCGTGGTCACCGGGCTGCCGACAAAGATAGCGTTGCTGCTAACGGGGTAGGAGTCTTTACTGTGCGTTGCCCCTCTGCGCGAGGCTGTCATTGGGGCGCCAGATCGGTGTAGAGAATCGTTGGCACGCTTTGCCATGGTTGGATCAGGAATATTTTGCTTTCTATGCCGGAACGTATAGGGGTGCCCCCAAGCGGGTGCCACAAAACGACAAATTTCGCGCGGTTTGTGTCCTATTTCCGGAACAGCAACATGACGGAACCGGTAATCTGAACCCATCCTTCGGCATCGCTTCCGGCTTGCTAAGCCGAAGCCGGGCAGTGTGACCCCCCCCCATGGGCTATCTGGATCGTGTCGACTTAGGTAAGCGTTTGTGGTAATTGCGAAGGCATAATTCTTGCGTTTAACGTTGATTGTTTTGCCAGAGTAGATGCGAAAGCAAGGGGCGAAGCCGCAAAACCCCCACGACTGTTGAGAGAGCGGATGCGCAAGAAAACCAAGGAACAACAAGTTGCAAAGGTGCGATTGGCTTAGGTTGTATTTACGCGCTTTGCTGCTAATGTTATCGTGTATTGTACAGCCCCTGAAACGGCTTCGGCAAACTGGTGCGCAGTGAGTGGTGATGGCGTGGCAGTAACCACGCCAAGTGTTGCTAGCGTGGACGCAGCTCCTGCGAACACTGGTGGTTCTTCGAACGGAGGTGGGATTGGCTTTCGTTGTACATACGTGTTTTGATTCTAATGCTATCGTGTCTTGTGCAGGGATGGGTGCCAGAGAAAGAACTCCGAACGACTTATAGCCACATATCCACATCTGGCAGATGAGCTTTTGAACGACGCAAGTGGTGAGGGCAATGATGGTACGACTTCAATGTACTAGCTCTATCTGATTTGTTGTTGGCACCTTGTCGATTTGTGTGCAACTATAGAGACTTCCCGACGCAACATCACCGCTGCGTTTGACGATGACGGGTCGGACGGCAGCGAATACTGCGTGAACGACTCCAACGGCTCAATGGGTAGAGCACCGGATGCAGATGAAGAAACCAAAGATGCTGGTGCCAACAACACTACAATGGCATCGGGTACGCTTATGCTGTATATACACATTATAGATACGTGTTACTGAACTTTATCGTGTCTGTGTATTTTTCAGACGACCCCAACATTTGCGCGCCTGGCGAAGACGTGACAGAGTATGCAGCGCTAGACTCGGGTGGTGAAAGCGAGGACACGTCGGTCATTGACGACGATGAGGAGCTTGGCGCTGGTGAGGCTAACTACCTGTGACATCATCCCTGCCGTGCAGTTCGAACCGTCGCTAGTCGACGTGGTCAGAGGGTTTGTCTATATCTCGGGGCAGTATGCATCCGGATATTTTGAAGGATATAATATTCAATGAATGGAGTGGTCTAAACAATAAGCTTGCTGTCTTCTTGTACTTCATTGGCCATGGGTGCTCCCTCCAGCAGTTGCGCTCGCAGTTTGGTATAAGTATATCTACGGCATTTGTGCGCGAAGTTTTTAAGGCTGTTGTCGGACTGATGCAGAGCTACGTTGCATTTCCTGCTCGTCGAGAAGAGCTTTTGAAGCTGTCGATGGAGTTCGAAGATGGATATGGTATTCCAGGCTGTGTTTGGGCCTGGATGGCTGTCATATCCCGATCGTGCAGCCTTCGAGGACTAACAGCAAGAAGGTTTTTAACCGGAAAGGTATCAACTCACTGAATATAAGTGCTGTAGTTGACAGACACTGGCGATTTCTGGATGTCGACGTGCGCTGGCCCGGTTAAGTCGGTGATAACCGCGTGTTCTCCAACAGCGCCGTCGGACGAACGCATGAATTAATTCTTAGCGAAGCCGGTGGAGCTCAAGGTGCTGGATTCCTACAAACAGGGCTGGAGGAGTACCGGAAAATCCCGTTTTTCCTGTTAGCTGACTTGACCTACGCGAACTCGACCCACGTCGTGACGACGTACGAGATAGCGGAGGCGGAAAAGGATGTCGTAGTTAGCAAACTGAACAGGAAGCTAGCAGGTATGCGCTATTCAGTCGAATGTGCGTTCGGCGTGGCCAAGGCGAGATGGAGAGTACTTGCGAAGCCCATCGAAATTTCAAGGACCAATTTGGAAAATGTTCCAACGTTAGTAAGCGCGGTCTGCATCTTGCACAATTTCGTCATTGATAAACACGATGGCGTTTGGGACGCACGGGCTGAAGCGCGTCGGTGTGCATTTTATTTTGCAAACTATCTTACATTAACAAATGAGGTAGCATGTCCAGACAGCCAAACCAGTGAGGAGAAACTAAGAAATGCGATCTTCAGTTGGATGAGATTTCGGGATTCGGTTAGATCGTCGTAACTAGAGTCAGCTAAGGTTGGGCCTGAAAGAGTTGCCGTAACAACGCACTTGTTTTCTCATTTTCCTCTTTCTGGTGAAGAATGAACTGCTCCCGGTCTTGCTGAGCAATCGTTTCCATGAATTTTACCGCTTTCACCATCACCTCGTGCTTCTAGCTCAACACCTCTATAAACTGGAGTTATGCTCGGGTCGTCCTCGAAAACATCACCAAGAGCAGTGTAACACTCGGAACTTAGTGCGACACGACCCCACTTTTTCAGAATTTCAGTCCGCTCTAAAGTAGAAAGGCTGAACCACTCCGGCCGCCCCGTACTTCCAACCAAAGTGCCGTTGTTGTGATCTGATATGAGCGTGTAGGACGATCGCAGCGAAGCCATTTTGTCTTCAAGCGCTCGCATTGAACGTGGACGAAAATTGGGGTCAGCTACACCTAACCCACCCTCCGGGCTCGGTGGAGCGTTAGCTACTTCGGCTAAATACACATCAACACTTTCCACTGCCAACCCCGTTACTTCTGACCTCATCGTCACCAAGGGGGAAATGTAGGTTGAGTAGACGGAGGCACCAGCTTGCCGTAGTGCCGTCAGGAAGTCGAAGCAGCGACGCTTCTTTCCACGCCTTGATCAACAGAACGACCTCATCATTTCCCCAGACTCTGCCTCGCGTAGGCCCCTTGATCGCAGCGTTCTTGACCTCGCCCCGAGTACTTGCAGCACCTCTACCACGCGCCCCACGACCACCCCGAGCACTCCCACCGCGTCGGCCTCCTTCACCACCAGGAACTCCGGCGCCAGAAATCAGATCGATCCCTCCTTCGGTAACATCGCCATCGCTGTTGTCTTCCATGGGCCCGTCAACCCGCCTGCCTCCAACGGCGACCAAATGAAATCTCAAGATAGCCAACAACCAACCGATTGAAATTCCATTGACTTCACAAAAATTACATTGTAAAGTCAAATTTGTAATACAGCAGTCTGAACAATCGTACGGCAGACGTAAAATAAAAGCTCCGGTATATGCTAAGCCGGAACCGGGCAGTGTGCCC
>JAHQIV010000033.1:1790-13201 GCA_030463285.1 Phytophthora europaea | reverse complement strand
CCATTGGCTTCTAGTCACCGACGAAGAAGTCTACCCCACGCTGGTCTTTCCTCGTCTTGCCCGGCTTCGGGTAGGTATGGTTGTTGAACAGGCCTATAGGTGCTCTCGACACCAACCTTCTCGGCACAGCTCGCGTCAACGCGCTTGGAATCCGGATATCTGCGGGGTAGCGGGGCAAATTCTCGAATGAGTGGCGAGGCGTGTGGTGACAGAAAATACCTGCAATCCACAATACTGATTTGTGTGCACTCCATCACGAACCTCTATCTCTTAATTGGTGAAGTGTCCGACTCTTGTACGGCATCCCGGGAAGGATCGGAAATTAGCCTACCCCTCATTGACTGAACGTTTGTACGGTTCCATACAAAAACAAAGTATAAAATCCTAACGTGTCTGATACAGGATAAGCTTTTTTGACGAATCATGTCTGATACAGGCCCCTCGCGTTTGGGGGGGGGGGTTAAACAACAAGAACACAATCAGTTTTCTCCTGAACTACACACATCGTACGCCTCATTTTCTTGTACTCAGTAGTCGGACGCTCTAGGAAACACCCTCACGAAATACCCTCACTAAGAGTTCCACAAAGACAAAGTGCTGCGAGTGCGGGTGAGCATCTCGCAGATCCACCTTTCACTGACTATTTCAACGATACCAGTCCAATGCTCAAGTACGGAACTGGTTCATCTGCGGTTACGTCGCTGGTCTTGACTACTGTGAGGTTTGGTGAGCTCCAGGACCTCGTCACGTGGGAACAAATGACGGAAGAAGCGCGTGGTGCTCTAAGCGAAACCGACTTTGGAGAGATGGCCAAGGTCCCGTTCCTCGATGCCAACTTCAACTCCAACCTCGAGGCGTCTCGCCCTGTTTAATTGCTACTCTTTAAAGTAGAATGCATTGATCCACATTTTTCAGAGGATGGCAAAGTGAAATACATGCATTGTTCCAGTTTTACTTGAGCAAAATCGTCTTAAAACTCAATATGTCGCTGCATCCTCACGAGTTTATCAACCTTATCTAGCTTTGGGTGCACAGCAACGACGAAAGATGCAAAAGAACGCAAATGTGATCTCTGTTGTCCGCCGTCCTCACTGAGGTCTCCTCAGTCCAGCTTAGCCTGGTGAGCTTACGTTCTGGAGTACGCCATTGACGCGTGAGCGACGAGGTAGCGTGGATTCGCTCGAGTCGCTGATGTTGCTGTCTCAGGGACACCCCTGCCCAACGTGTATTACGATGCTGATGCATCTTTTTGAGCTGACTGAGACGGTGGAATTTACTGATACTCGGAACACCGGCGCAAAGGTCGCCAACAACGCTCAACGTACTGTGGCAGATCGACTTGCACGACATGGACCGCTTCTGAAAGAAAGCGCGGTGGAAACTGTGGCCTTCGACCGGTGTAGTGTTTTGACAAGTCGACAAAGGCAAAAACGTGCAACTAAACGAAGGTCGATTTCTCTCATGGTTGCCAGTAAGGAATTCTTACGGGGGGGGGGGGTATGACAATCGATGGGATCATCTCGCACATTGCTGCACTCGATTGGGATCGAGTGGAGCAAACTCCACGAGGCGAAGTCTACGAAGCGACGCCGACGAGGAGGACTGGAAGTTGTTCGCGGATAGCGAAGCGGCGGAGTCCAAGTGTTGCAAAATGGAGTGGATCGAAGGGAAGATCGTGACTGTGGAGCTTGAAGGCCGCCTTGCAAGCGCAACCTACAAGCTGTACACGGTGCTGCATCACAACCGACGCCTCCCTATCGAGATTCCAATCCACATCGAAGCACCTCGCACAGTCGTGAAATTTGATTCGCGTCTGCTGTTAGGCTTGGCCCCACGTGCATGGTTGCCGGCTCAGCCCCCAGTTCCTGCTCGTGTTGCCATCGACTTGTACGCTATCCTGGAATACGCGCGAGTACGATGACGTCCACACTTCCTCATAACTAAGCTTAATAATATAACCACAAATGTAGAATGTAATGAAAGTTAAACGTATATGCAAGTGCCGTTGGGGGGGGGGGGTCCGACATTCCATGAGTCACGTTTGAGTTCCACTTAGATTAGAGCTGTACTTGTACCTAGCGCTTCGCTCTTGTCTAGAGTGATAAAACAACGATGTGACCTGGAATGAATCTACACTTCATAGCTTTAGAATTACTACTGACTGCTTGTGTTCCTATATGTGTGTCTGTTGAGGTGGGTAGGTGCAGTGGTCCGGGAGAAAGACGAATAAACTTGCCGACAGCGCTGATATCTCACAAGCAAGCAATTCACCACTTGCCACCACTAACACCATGAATTGGACAACAAGATTGACAATGATCAGAAATGTGTTGACGAATGTTTCTGTGGAATCCTGATAGCATTATTGGTTCCAATGCCGCAAAGAATGTTATCACGACTTGAATAACCATTCGAACGCTTGGGTGAACTGTGTAAATGAGACGCGCTGCTCGTTAATCCCGTCTGGTGAAAGAATCTTGCTCTCATTTAATCGGACCGCCATATCCTCGTAACTGCGGATCGGCTGATCCAGCGGGCTGAGCGTCTGGAATGCAGTCAATGCTGCATCCAATGCCACACACCCATCCCTCGAATCTGGACCCAACCGCAAGAAGACGCTGCGCAGTAACACTTGCGAATCCTCATACCGCTTTAACTCCTGCTGTAAAGTCGAGAGCCGATTCTCCAGTGGTGCCAGTCGTGCCTTCTCGCAATCAATTCTAAGCTCCCACTGGCGGAGTTCTTCCTTGTAGCGCTCGACAGTGATTTGCATACTGGTCAACTCTCTCTGAAGCGCACTCTTCGTAGTTGTAACAGCCTTACTGCTCGCCACCAACTCGTTTTCAACACGCGAAGAAGAGCGAGACGACTGAGACTCCAGAGCGCGTTTTTCTTCGAGTAGCCGTGCAATCTCAGCCTGCACGTCCACAAGCGTGCAGAGATGGCGACGAGGCACGCGAGCCAGCTTCGCACTCATCTCGTCTCGTCGTTTCTGCTTGCGCTGCAGAAGAAGCTGCTTGTCTTGGACCGCCATTTTCAGCACGAGTAGATCTTCAGCTAAGAACTGGTTTTCGAGCTTCTGGTCGAGTACGCGTTCGCCCCACTGTGCAGTCGTCTTGGGCTTTGCCAGACCCTTCGTGGAGCCAGCTGGACGGGGCACTTGGCGCATAACATTCGCCAGTGCTGCGCTCGTTTTCAGCTGCTGGAGCTCGCTCTTGATCGCTGCCGACACTTGCTCCTTCTCGGCGAGTTGCATCGTCAGCGTGTGCAGCTGGTTCGTGAGCGTCTTCTTCTCCTGGCGGAGCTCCTGCCGCATCTCGCGCAACGAGTCCTCGTCCCGAAAGAAGGCTACTGACGAGCGCATGAACGCACGTGCCGGTTTGATTGGCCTCTGCTGCTGCTTCATTGACTGCACCGGCGGGTCTTCGTGCTCGGGAGCCGGAGTCGGCGCTACTTCCTCCTCCTCCTCTTCGAGTTGATCAGCCGGTTCGACATCGTCATTCTGGTCGTCTTCATACTCCTCTTCACCGTCGTCGTAGTTGTCACGGTCTGGATCGGCTCGAGAGGAGACGTCGTTGTTGTCTGTTTGATCATCTTCCCCCTCGCCAGCTTGTGCGTCGTCAGACTCTCCCAGGAACCGAATGGCATGCTCGCCCGCGTCCACCTCCCACTGCTCCTCGCTGTCGTCGTACTTGACGTAGTAGCCTCTCTCCGGCGAGAACGCGTCCACGACGCCCTCGAACCACTCGTCCTCGCCCTCCCAGTACACCTGCACGCGGCTCCCAACCGCCAGCTCGCCGCGCATGGCTGCAAAAGGGCTACACAAACTTCAACAACTGCCGACAATCACTCTCGATAACTAGGGTGGTACAATGTACCATAGTTTTGGCACGCCATTATCCGATCCGTAGCCATGTTGCTCAACGTGAACGTGGGCGTGCTGGGGCACGTGGACAGCGGCAAGACGAGCCTCGTGCGCGCACTGAGCACTCAGCTGTCCACAGCGGCGCTGGACAAGCACCCGCAGAGCCAGCAGCGCGGTATCACGCTGGACCTGGGCTTCTCCAGTTTCGTCCTGATGGGTACACAGCCATCTCTCCAGGTCACACTGGTGGACTGCCCGGGGCACGCGTCCTTATTTCGAACGATTTTGGGAGGTGTAGCCATCATTGACGCGGTGCTGCTGGTGGTGGACTGCCGCAAGGGAATGCAGCCGCAGACCATCGAGAGTCTGCTGCTGACGGCGTTAGCGGCGAAGAAGCGCGTGGTGGTGGCGCTCACCAAGACGGACTTGCTGTCATGTGTCGACTCCGAGAAAATGGCTACAATTGATGCAGTGACAGCCGAGATACGAGTCTTTTTGGCTACATACCTCCAAGTTGAAGTTGAAGTTGTCCCGGTGGTTCCTGTGGCCGTGGGGGCCGACCAAGAGCCCCAAGGGATTCAGGAGCTTCTGGAGGCGCTCAGGACCAATTTACAGCCTCCACATCGAGACACGTCCGGAGATTTTCGACTTGCAGTGGACCACTGCTTCGCCGTGCCTGGAAATGGTACAGTGCTGACTGGCACCGTGCTGTCCGGAGCTCTAAAGAGGGGCGACGAGCTGGAACTGCTGCCAATTGGAGTGAAGACCAAGGTCAAGACGCTGCAGGTGTTCAAGCAAGAGGTGGACAGGTGCGCTCAGGGGGATCGGGTCGGAGTCCGGGTGAACGGACTCGACCCGACACTCGTGGAGAGAGCGTTGGCAGTGTCTCCTCCCGGCAGTTTGGCTCCAGTGATGCAGGTGGTGATCCCAGTCACGCGGGTGTCATTCTTCCAAGGTGCGGCGTGTAAGAGTGGCGGAAAGTGCCATGCTACAGTGGGGCACACAACCGTGATCGCGACGACTACGTTCTTTTCGAGATTGGGGGCAGCAACAGAGGAGAGAGGGGAAGAAGGAGCGGGGTTTGACCCGTCAGTTTTGTATGAGTACGTGGCAGAACTTGATTTCGGTGACAAGGACCAAAGTGATGGTGGCAGTAACGCGTCAGTGTTTGCGCTACTTCAGTTCGAGCACGCTGTCTTCTGTCCTCCCAATGCCCTTGTGGTGTGCTCGCGTCTGGATCTAGACGCAAAGCGATTTCCATGTCGGCTGGCGTTTTACGGTGCTGTGACGAGTGTTGTCGGCTCGACTAGCGAGGAGTTGAGTGCACTGGCTGCAGTGCATCGGTCTGTGGTGGAACTGACCGAGCTGCAAATCGGCCGAGTCAAAAGTCGAGAGGGTTTCGTGGACAAGGTGGTGGCTCCAAGAAGTAGCGATGCAAGAGAGGTCATCGGACGCGACATGTTCTCGAAGGGTGTGAAGTGGAGCGTCTATCAGGACACGGTTGTGTTATTCGAGCAGGCGCGCGTGCTGGGTACGATTCTCGGACCGTTCGGTAAGGCTGGCAAGTTCCGTATAGCGTTAGAAGCAAGTACGCTGCATCGATCACTCCCTGTGCCAGGCGAGAAGTTTGTGCTGCGCTTTCTTAAGCTGATGACGCTGAAACCTCCTAAACTGAAAGGAAAATCAGCGACAGTAAAGACAGCCGCATCCAATGTCAAGCCCAAAGTCATGACCAAGGATAATGCACGCCCATTTCTCCAGGACAAAGATCTGCTTTACCCTGAGGCTTTCACACCACTTTCAACAACGGCAGTGAAGGAGGCAGATGTTGAAACTGTGGCAGTAGAGACTGTCAATTTATCTATCGTTGAAGCACCTGCTAGAGCGCATGAAGGCGCGACTACCGAACCAACGACTGCACCACGGAGTGGACGTATTGAGCGGCTGAAGGGCAAGACGGCTGCAGATGGAAGAAACCCTTTTGCTATTGTCGTGGGTATGTTCACTTCGGAGCAAGAAGCGGAAGAAGCTGTGGGGTGTCGTGTACGTTTCGTTCACAGTGATGAAGTAAATACAGACTTCGGAACCATTGAGAAACCTTTTGGCAAGGCCGGCAAAATTCGCGTTGAATTCCGTGGAGGTACAATGGGCCAAGTGGGAGATTCCGTTGAACGATGCTGAATTTAATGGTTTAAGAACCAACGTGCCCCTCTTCATCATGTACGAAATCGGGAGGCACAGTCACCATTGAAGGCAAAGCTGAATCGACTGACAACTCTCATCGAAAAAATCAGCACGACGGTCGCGCTTCTTGTGGTGGCAGTGGTCAGGTATGCGAATTGCAGTGACCATTTCACTGGCATAATAATCAGTGAGGAAGATACCAGCGGACAACAATCGCGTGAGGCGCTTTGATGCATGTCAACAGTGCCACGACAACGTTCGTTCCGACAAGATGGGACGACCAACCGCGTGACAGTCATGCAGATCTGGATCGATGGGCAGGACTTTACGTCGGCCTCGCAGGCTCCCGATGAAATGTCCGAGTCCACGCGCCATGTTTTCTGCAACGGCGTGTGCATCAATTCGACCGCTGAATTTTTTCCGCCCAAGGTTGCTGGTGGACAGCTTGAGCATATGGGGAACAAGACCGAGTGTGCCTGATGCAGCTCGTGCGTGACTGCAGCGTAGATCACCTGAACGCCCGACACGAAGATCGTTCACAGGCTGACGTTAAACAGCAAGAAGAAGCGCGGGTCTGTGGTGGGCAAGCGGTCGACTAGTACTTGCCGATTCTGCACCAAAGACTCTATAAACGGAGTGTGTGGACTCTGTAGCAAGATGAAGCGCCTGGATGCATCTAGAAGGAGATCATTCGTACGTCTACAGTATTATGGAGAAGTGTGCATCCCAAAAGTTCCGTACACTTTGCCTCTCTTACCGCGACATCGACACCTCAGCGCAGAAGATCACTCAGTACATCGACAAGGACTTACTTGCATCGCCATTGTGGGCATTGAAGATCCAGAGCGTAATCAAGCTCTGCCATCGTGCTGGCATCGTCGTGCGTATGGTCACTGGTGTTAAGTGGGGCCGCAACATGTACGACACGATCCAAGCTCCTCATATTTCATAGTGAGCGTTGTGGTCATCACTCTCGCCTTCTTGTGACCCTCACGCTGTTCCCGCTCAAAGCGGTCCGATTGCGGTGGATGGACCTTACGGACTTGGCCAAGGAGCCGCCGACACCAGCGACCGTACCCGCTGCTCTCGAAGATCATGACCAAGCACATCATCGGTCCGCCCATTTACCAGCTCGTGACACTACTCACGGTCACCTTCGGGGGCGAGGAGCCCGTGGACGTCCCCTCAGAGGCCAACATCTTCGAGGGCTTGCTGAACAACCGCGTCTACATTTGCGTGCCGCTACTCGTACATTGCACCGGTGCTTTCTTCAACTGCAAGCTGCTGACGGCGGCTCAGTGGGGCGCCTCCACGCCGCTGCGTGTGATATTGCGCTGCTTGTCGCGAAGTGGTTGCCAGTCTTTTACCTAAACGCCAACGCCGTGGATGTAAGGGCCTCCCACCGACCGGTAAGGCCATTGGCAAAGGTACATGTAGTTGCTTTTCACTCAAATCTTGATTCGGGTTATTAGCAAACTCGGGTGTGGATTCGAGTTTTTAGGCTAAAATTCAGCTACATTAGTAGCTCGTTACCTTTCTACCGCTGGCAGGCATACTGTACTCGAAGCTGTCATGACGCCGGTCTTCGGACACTGCAACCATTTTAAAGGTAAAGAGGTGCTCCGACCAGGACGGCAGCTTCAAACGCTGATTCACCAAATGTGTTGTGATGACTATCTCGGTTCTAGCTTGCCCAACTGGATGCCCCAGTCCATCTTTCGCCACGGCGAGATTGACGGGACCACGAAGTCGCGCGGCACGTTCCGATGTCCATGCAGCTGCTCGAACGTGGCCAATATTGGCTCGACGCGTTCTCTCCACTTGGAAACTGCGATCGTCGAGTCGAATTCGATCGCCTCCAACGAGTCAATTTCTCGGGCAATCTGGTCAAAGTAGGAGCTGCGGCTGCGGATGTTGGAAACGGCGATTCCCAGCTTGAGGCCATGAGCATTCTTTGGCCATGTTTCATCAGACGGCACCACAAAAGATTGCTGGACTCGACAATGCCCCTTCACGCAATAAAAAGTTTCCAAAGCAGGCAAGATGCGCTCACTCCACTCAAATTCAATAACTTTCCGCACAAAACCCAACCTCTCCAATCGAGCCTTATCACGGAAAACTTGGGTGGAGTAATAGTCATGACTACGTATCCTGTTCACGACGTTTCCAAGTTTCAGACGCCATGACGATGTCGGCCAGTTTTCATCAGATGGCACCACAAAAGCAAAAGGCACTCGGCAATGGCCTTTCAGGTGATGGAAAGCCTCCAAAGCAGGCAAGATACGCTCACCCCACTCATGTTCAAAACAATCCCACACGAAACCCAACTCCTCTAGTCGAGTCTTGTCGCGCATCACCTGGGTGGGGTAAGTCCCTTGGCTACGCATACTCTTAACGATATTTCCAAGCTTCAGGCCCCATGAAGGTGTTGGCCAATTCTCATGAGGTGGTACAACAAAAGATGTCGGGACTCGGGAATGCCCCTTCAGGCAATGATAAGCCTCAAAAGCAGGCAAGATACGCTCGCTCCACTCAGATTCAAAAAAGTCCCATACGAAACCCAGCTCTTCTAGTCGAGTCTTGTCCCGCAATACCTGAGTGGAGTAAGTCCCTTGGCTACGAATACTGTTAACGATATTTCCAAGCTTCAGGCCCCATGAAGGTGTTGGCCAACTTTTATCAGATGGCACCACAAAAGCATTAGGTACTCGGCAATGACCTTTCAGCTGATTGAAAGACTCAAATGCTGGCATGATACGCTCGCTCCACTCTGACTCATAGAAGTCCCATACAAAGCCCAGCTCTTCTAGTCGAGTCTTATCGCGCATTACCTGGGTGGGGTAGATCCCTTGGCTACGAATAGTGGCAACGATACTTCCAAGCTTCAGACCCCACAACGGCGTTAGCCAACACTGGTCAGATGGCACCACAAAAGATTGCGGCACTCGGCAATGCCCCTTCAGGCGATTGAAAGTCTCCAAAGCAGGCATGACACGCTCACTCCACTCAGACTCAGAAAGATCCCACACGAAACCCAACTTCTCTAGTCGAGTCTTGTCGCGCATTACCTGCGTGGAGTAATTGCCATTATTACGGATTCCGCACACGAGGTTTCCAAGGTGCAGACCCCATGATGGTGTAGGCCAAGTTTCATCAGATGGCACCACAAAAGAGTTCGGCACTCGACAATGCCCCTTCAGGCGATGAAAAGTCTTCAAAGCAGGCATGACACGCTCGCCCCACTCAAATTCATAGTGATTCCACACAAAACCCAACTCTTCCAACTCGCGCTTGTCTTGATTGACACCGAAATTTCCTCTCCGGATGTTCTGGACAGCACTGCCCAAACGCATCCGCCATGCAGGTTCCGGCCACGGAACTTGCGACGGAACCGTGAACGTTTCGCTCACATTACAGTGGCCAAACTCCTGGCGAAATGCTCTCAGTGCCGGCACCACTTTCTCGCGCCAGTCGCGATCGTACAACGTCGAGTCATGGCAAAAGCTCAGTCGTTTCAGCTCGTCCTTGTCCACTTCCACCTGCTTCGCAAAGTGTTTAAAAATCCGAATATTTGATACTTTACTCCCCAAACGCTGGCCCCACAAGTGCTCAGGCCACTCAGGGCTTCCCTTCGGAATGCGATAGAGTTCAGGCACATCCGTGTGTCCGTTCAACTCGTAGAACCTCCGAAGTGCTGGCAGGACGAAGTGGTCCCACTTGTATTGGAACCAATCCCAAGCGAACTCCATCTCCTCCAGCTCCTCGTGTTGTTTCTGAACGATCCTGTGTCCTCCCTCTCTCCACTGCTTCCGCAGCCACTCGGCATGTTTGCCTAGGGGATACCCCCACGCTGCTTCGGGCCACGCATCGTCTCCATGGGGGACAACGAACTTGATTGGCACCGTCAGATGCTTCTTGAGCTTGAGGAACGTGAGGAACGCTGGCTTCACCGTCTCCTGCCACGCCACGGGATTGTACAGAGCTGGAGACCTCCACCGCCTCTCATGGTCTTTTGCGTCCGAGGAGACGAAGCGAGACGTCTCGTAGTGACGTTGGAAGGGGACACGCTCCACAGCCAAACGGGGGGCTCCTGGTACCGCAGCACCCGCAGCGTGGAAGGCGCCCGCCCGCAGCAAGCGACTCCGCGCCGACGATACCAGCCGCAGCATCCGCTCGAATGATCAGTCAAGTGAAAAACAAATCAGTTTTGACCAATCACTATGACCGATCAGTCCCGCCAAATAATCATGAGAATGAAGAATACATATTGAAGCTGGTTGTTGGTTCTCTCCAAGCAAAACAAGATTTTGGCCTAGACGCAGTACGGAACTTCTATTAACTACTACATGTAGTAATGCCGTGTCACACGGGGAAGTTCTGGATATTACTTATTGACCTGCTGAAAAACACGTAGAATGTGACTCTAATAGCAGTAGATTGAGGTGAGATCCCTTCACATCTGCTTCGCAGCCGCAGCATCTGCACGTAGTAAAACTTGTTCATGTATTAATAATAGAGTGCTTACAATACTTCTATAACCCAAGAGGTACGTAACACCCAGTGGTTTTTTTAATTTTGCCAGCTACGTTTTATTTAACCCACGACTCTTCGCGCAACATTCAGTGGGTGATTGGCCTTTGATGTTGCTCCTGGCGGACAGGGTCAACATTCACTAGATTGTTTTCGTTGTGATCCTGATATATTATCTTACAGGTTCATGCGTAAGCATTTGTATCAAGGATGTACCAAGAATTTACAATTCTAGCCTAGACGATGCTGCCCTTTTCGAAAAAAATAACAGGAACGGTTCTTGCGGAGATATTTTCGCAAGTATCCTAATTAAATCGTTTTTTTCTTAAGATATAAGTATTGAGGAATAGAGTTTTTTTGTCGAATTGCGTTCTCGTATTAATAAGTACTCTGGATTTTTTTTCCAGAATATTCAGAGAATAAGAAGGGGCAATTTATTGTTCAGCACCACTTGCAGAACCCAGGCATCATGGCCAAGATCGGGAAGCTGATGGCCACCAGTGCAAGTCGGCGTAGAAGAAGCTGTCGTTGGCAGGTCTCCGGCTGTCGGTGTCGTGACAGTAGGAACCGATCGGGTAGGTTGGCGGGGTAGACGTAGGCGCCTCAGTAATTTTCATACGGACAATCAGTACACGACTTTGCGTATGTGCACTATGTGAACAGTACTAGTTTATGCTATTCTAGCTCATTCACCTTAATGAAGTTCTACCATTGCATTGGAATGCAGAACTCGCTGATGTCATTAAACCGATCCTCGTGTAGACATCGCAACTCCTTTGGGAGGGGCATAGGCCCACCAACCAACCAGGACAGCTCCCAATACTGATTCACC